>JAYJMH010063302.1:0-11969 GCA_036873815.1 Phacellophora camtschatica | reverse complement strand
TATATATATATATATATATATATATATATATATAGATTTTTGTAATAAAAGATCAGTCAGAACTATAGTTAAGATAGTCAACCTAAAAAAAATTCTCCTCTTTTTCTATAAATTTTCAACTTTCTGATTTCAGTATTAAGTTAACACCCTGAAAGTAATTAGAACTCCAATGACAATCACTTGGCAATGAAAATCAGCAGGGGTGTACATAGAAATTTAATATCAATTCTGATCGACGTGCAGAAAAGATCTTTCAATGTCTTTCTTGAGTTCAAGTGGCATTCATGTGGGGGTATTCATTACTTTGCTTTAATTGTGCCTGCATCATACCTTGTGCCTGCGACTGGCGGTCCCAGAGGTCCCGAATTTTTTAAACTCCTCTTTTACAAGACAAAACAAATAATCCAATAAATAAATATTCGAAATAAAAATAATTAAATCATACTTATTTTTGTCAACATCCATTCTATCAATAAATCCTGGAAAGGAAAAAAAACCATTTAAGATAAATTCGAAAAAAATTTCAGATTTCAGATTTCGTTGACTAAACCAAGTAGCTTGACATCTACAAAACTGAGTTCACAATTCAAAATATACAAGAGTGTAAATTTATGGAAGTGGTTCCTTTTCTATGAATAACAAAACGTGAATCAAAATTAAATTTTACGATTTCACAAAACAGAAAAATAAGATGTTAATATATGCTTACCTTTATGATACAAAAGTCTTGGAAGTTGGAACTCAGGAAGCTTGAAATAAAGCGGTGATCTGATGTCTCTTCTTTCGAATATTTCTGGGTGATTGCAGACCTATTTGATAATATAATAATTGTGTTCACGTGTGGCTATAATATTATTAATAGGTAAATTTAAAGGGTTATGCCCAAAACGTTTAGCTGTATTAAGCTCCAGGCTATATTAACATTTATGATGAAGAATTTACAAATTCTATAAATATGTTATACTCTGTATATATATGTTAAATTCTGTCCTTAAAATTCAGTACCTGATAATTTTAATTAAAATACATTTTTACGGAAAATAAATTTATGATTAAAAACTAAATAAAACTACATGTAACTACACCCACTAAAATATAAGGGGAGGGGCTTAGTAGCTGCATGGCGTATAAAAGTATTTGCAATGATTTTAATTAAACCGATTAGTTTTGTGGACGTAACGCAAATTGGTGTAAAATGTTGCAGGATGTTGCCATTATTTAATATTAAATGTATCATTATTAAATTTATTAAATATTTAAATTCATCATTATTAAATGTTGATAAATGTTGCTATTTAGCTTCGCAAAATCTAAACCTGGAGTCGGCATCTTGTCCAATGATGAATTTTTAAATAAAGTTTCTATAATGATGGACTTCAATTGAAAAGGTGTATTGATACCAAAAAGTGCATTAAGCAATACTTACTTTTCTAAACTGCATGACTAGATTCATTAACGTATTCACACATTGATTCGTTGATGATGCAGAGACTGTTTGTGAAACAAGATCCTCGATTGAAATCTTATTCTTCACAGCCTGGTACAAAAGTCTTTGACGCGGTGCCATTTCACATTCTAGTTTAATCTCAATCTGACAATAAGATTATAAATTTTTAAAATAAAAATCGACAAGAAAAAAAACTACGAAAATAATATAGGTTTTCAAATAAGGTACAACAAAAAATACATAGCCGAGATAAAAAATAAAGTCAAGAAATTATAAAAATGTACAAATTATTTTTAAAAATTGAATAAAAGAGGTAATTTAAATGATGGAAATTATTTAAGATAATAGAGGAGCATTGCTATGACTTTTCTATCACGATATTGGCAGCTAAACTCTATCCAAACTTACCAAAATATTAAAAAACCGGTTTTTAAAAAATCTGATTTTCAAAAACCCGTTTCTTATTGTCGGGTTCTTATTGTGCTGCAGGGAGAATGGGACTACTTGTCAGCTCTGCGGCCAGAACAAAGAACAATTACATCACTCTATATACTAATTAATACTGTTTCAAAAAATAAAGAAGGATAGGGTGTATAAAGGTAAAAAAAACACGCGATGAAGATTGCATCATTCTGAAACAAATTAAGACCATTTGAAGGGCAAACACAGCTATCCAATTTCACATAGCCCCCCAAATAAAGTACTCTTATCAAGTGATTTTAATACAGGTCATGATTACTTCAGGGGGTAATGGTTATTTAAAGCATACCTTGTCTGATAGTTCATTCTCAACGTCTTTTTTAATTCTTCTCAACATAAATGGTTTGAGAATCATATGAAGTCTCGATAGTTGATCTGTAAACAAGTTTATATTTTCAATTTAGAATTCTAAGTAGACATGATCTATACTTGCGATAAATACAGCAACAAATACTGCTCAAAGTAGATAAAAGTTTCTTGTTTTGGATCAAATAGTTTGAATTATATATTTTTCATACATTAAATTGCACCATCTCATGCATTCCACGAATAGACATAAATTTCAAAATAAGTCTAAATACAGAAACAAATACGGAACAAAGTAGACAAACATTGCTTGTTTTTGATCACATAGTTTGAAGAAAGAAAATTTAAAAAAAGTTGACTTACTTTTATCAATGTGTGACCTGTTTTCAGCATGACTTTCGATATCTTTTGAAAACCATTCATTGAATTCTTCATGGTCATCGAATAACGTAGGCATTATAAAATGCAGCAATGCCCACAACTAAAAACAACAAATACAAACATTAATATTTTATTGTCTTATTGAGAATTTAATGACGTAATTTGCTATTTTGATAATATAAAGACATTGTTTCAAAAGGAGGCATTTTGATAATATGACATTATCTGTATGTAATATACAGCCTGTCAGATGTTTAGGACATGCCTAAAAAATTCTTTTAAGGTTTTTCGGAAATGAGGGGGGTGGGGACGAAATTTGCAAAAGTGATGAAAATAAGGAAATTTCAGCCTCAATTTGAGGTTAAGGTTCCTTATAAAAAAGTGTGGTGTAGTACAGCCTGTTCTTTTGGCAATCGAAACAATCGCGATTACACTGTTTCAAATTCACGACTTGCTTCTTTAGACCGCAATTCCATGCAGTTGGATGATTTCGAATGGATTCCTGATTATTTTGATCGCGAAAGGAACAGGATGATAGATTTGATTTCCCAAAAAGCCACTGAGGATTCAACTGCGCCTCTGCGCCATGAGTCAAAAGTTACCAATGCAAGACAACATAACAAACCACATTTCTCGAAAGACATCTTCCAGGAAGCTCCATCAAATTCAGACAGTAATTATTTCATTCCTTCATTCAGCGTAATTATAACATTTTCATTCCTTCATTCAGCGTCACATTTCGTGTTTGATCGAAAAGTTTGCATAGTATGAAAAAAAACAACAAAAACGTACCTCAGCCATTGTATTTTGAATAGGCGTACCCGTAAGAAGTAGCCTATTTCTGCAGTTGAATCCCAGTAGGATTTTCCAGCGAACACTAAAAAAGAAACATGTTCAGAGTTAAATTGATCAAAGTTCTCATAAATAAAAAACACATAACTATGTTGATGAGCAAGGATAGATTTTGTAACAATAGTAAAATCAACACGCCAATTTTAAAGCGGCTAGCCATTCAAGACAAAGCGAATTCTCTCAAGCAGAAAATAAGAACATAGACTTGCTCAAAGTCTATTTCGTGCCAAATTACAAATTTGTATTTCGTACTCAATATATCGAGGGAATGCCATATCGAGGAAATGCTGTGAAAGAACTCAGCGAAGTCTAATCAGAACATGGCTTTGTTTGTTTTGATTTTCTGCTGGAAAGAATTCGCTTTGTGTTCAATAGCTAATCGCTTTGAAATTGGTGTGTCAATTTCATTATTCTTACGAAATCTGGCCTTATGTTGGTGGTTTAAAAACATAAAACATCATGCTTCTGTATACATACAAATAAATAAACACTAACAACAACAAACAAACAAACAATTAACAGAATAAACTATAAATAGATAAATCTCTGTTAGAATTCTTTGAGTAGAATATAGTGTTACCAGGGCAGAAGGAGCCCCTGATTTCATTGAAGAACATGATTGTCTTACGAAATTCTGGAGAAAAATTACCAACAGCATCTTGTATATATATTTGGTAGATTATAAACTGTAAATTAGAATGAAGAGGTTGGAGGCAAAAAACACCACGTATAATATTTGAAGCACACAAAGGCCTTTCAAACTGATGCTACCTCCAGAGAATAAATAATAAAAATATATTTTTTATACTTAAAGTAAACAAAATTTCACCTTGAGCTGCTTTTAATAGCTTGAGCTTCATCTAATATCAAATACTGCCATTTGATTCGTTGAAAATATCGAACATCTTGCACAACCTTAAACAAAAGCATATGAAAATTAGAATTGTTTAAGCTATCCAAAATTCACATCAAATAATAAATTATAAAAACAAATTTTTGCGATAATAATCTACAAGTTCGTAACACATACCAATTGATAACTTGTGATCAGGACATGAAATGGTGCATTTTCTTTAGTGTTGACAAATGTTTCATTTTGATTCCAAAACTTTCTTAAACTTTTCCTGTCACTGGGATTTCCCCAATAAGGTAACACTTTAAATTCTGGGACGAATCTTGTCACTTCTTGCTGCCAGTTATGAAGTGTTGAGGCCGGAGCAACAACAAGAAATGGGCCCCAGATGTCATCTGCCTCAGCAAGGTAAGAAAAAAAAGCAATGCTTTGCACAGTCTTCCCAAGACCCATTTCATCAGCAAGAATTCCATTGATACCCTTCAAAAAATACGACAAAATTTTAGTTATCCGAAAGTTTTCAGTGCGAACATAGTTACACTTCACAAAAGAATATCCTGGTTTTCTGTCATTAGAAATCAAAAAAACATATCCTTACTCAATTTCTTTGTTGAACATACCTGCTCATAAAGATTTGCAAGCCAGTTCATTCCTTTTAATTGATAACTTTTTAGTTTTCCGTTAAAAAGTTTAGGTTGGGGAACTTCTTTTGCACCAAGAGTTGGGTTAGCAAGACTGAATCCTTGATCAACTGCAAGCAAAAAAAGCTATATATGATTAAAAAATAAACACAAATGACATTTGTTGATTTTGGAAATAAGATATTTACATCACGACATAAAGGTTTAAACGCTCGTATTAAAAAACTGCGTTGCTAAAAATTGAGCTCAAATGTTTTACGCACACAGTTACTGTATGAATAAATAAAATATATAAAAAAGTGTAACAAATAAAAACTCACAACTTTCTTGCGAAAGCTCCACCTTCTCTGTAGATTGGTCAAAACTATCGATCTATAAGGAAATCAGATGATTAACAAAACAGCCTTGTTGAGCATGATTGAGAGAAACTGCAATTGCTAATAGTACTGAAACTGCTAATAGTACTGAAACTGCTAATAGACCTTTTCGGAGCCTGATCTCGAGGCTGTTAGTGCCGTGTTTCCACTGGTAATGCTTATTGTTGCCTTTTTCTCTCCCAAAGGACCCACAAGACATAGAAGTTTAAACGTTTTCTGTACTTATTAGAATTTCATCAATGTTAAGAATGAGGCTAGTCCTGTATTACAATAGAAAGACTTTATTTCCGAAAAGGTGTATTGTATTCATTTTTACGAGACTGACACAAAATTTTAGATTATGATACCAATTCAACTTTTGGCGGTCTAAAATAAACAAATGGTTATTGCAACAGTAAACATGAAAGGGTCATTGTGGCCAGTTAAAAACTTCACTTAAACTTTTTTCTAATTATTTCTACCTTACCAAAACCTTTTCAGTTCATTTTCATATAAGCTTGAAGAAACCCCTACACAGCGTTGGATTAAAACTTTATACTTTCAAAAATCAAATTGATAAAAAGACATTAAGATGAATGATTTCAGAAGAATTACATTTTAAAAATTTTATGTACCTTGGCTTCCTGTAACATGACAGCATTTTGTGCAATTATTAACGCCTGAGCTTTCATTGCTTCTGGATCTAAAATCAAAAGCAAGATCATTAAAATGTGTTTAATTATTATTTGTTTTAACTTCTTTAAAGAGAAGGGAGAGCGATGTGATAGCGACCTGCCTTACCTCGGAGGAGTGAAAGTTTATTTTTTATTTTTGAAATATCTATCACGGCTTCAGAACACGAAACAAAGTATATAATTATGCAATGAGGTAGATAGGAAGAATATATCATTACACCGTTGTTTTTTCCATTTAAAGCAAAAATCAAAAAAGGAAAAAAGAGTTTGCGAATACTTCGTTCATTTTTTGTCATTGTAGTGTTGTTTTGAAAAACATAAATTATTTTTAAAATGCAAAAAATACAAATGTCAAAACCAGAAGTAAACCATTTCAAATAATGAAATTTATAATCACAACTCCATGATTCGATCCGCGTTTACGATCTTCGAAAATATAACAACTTTTGCCGTTCCTCTCCTCACTGAATCCAGGGTGAATCCTTTGCGCCGCCTGCGCCAAATATTAAACAATAGAACAATATAAATAACAATAGAAGAAAGAAGGCTGCTCTGCGCCAAAGATCTTGTTGAAATTACTTCTCAGCCGGAGGTGAAAACATTTAAATATTTTCTACAAAAATACATATATAAATACCATAGTCATCAAAATCATCTGTGTTGACCACAACACCCCCATGTACATTTTTCGAGTTCAAAAACAATGGCGTTTCGTCTAATTTCTTCAATATATTGTCTTGAGCGGTATCAGGCATACCTAAAAACGAATGTGTTTCTTGATTTTAGAAGAATTTTGAACTGGGTAGATACTAAATCATTGCCGATATAATCACGCACACCATCTCCAGATATATGACAAATAACAACTGGATATTTCGTTCTTAAAAAGTGTTTTTGAAATTTAAGAACGAGTAATATTTGACATACATCTAGAGACTGTGTGTGTGATTATCTCGACTATGATCCAACACGGACAGTTGAACTGTCTCACAGAAACCTTTACAGACAACAAACAGCAAATACATCAAGAAGACCAAAAAGATTTTTTCAATTTCTATGTATCAAAAGCGACAAGATCAAAAGCGTTTTTATGTTAAATATACAGGAGAAGGAAAAAAAATGCCTCCATTTATCAATAATGATAGGTTTGAAAAGAATATATATATATTCTTTTTCTCTTTTCTTTTAAATATTAAATATATAAATAAACATTTTTCTTTTATCTAAAAGAAAACTATTCTTTCACCACAAACCTCTAACGGGACCATTATGGAATCAAAGTCTTTCAATCTTTTAATGCTTTTCCTGCCATTTTAGTTTAGGGGTATGTGGTTTTATAGTATTTGATTTTAGTGTATTTTAACTTCTGTTATATTTTCTGTAATTAAATCATTGCATGTAATATTTTATACTTCTTTTTTCAATTATATTGTAAAATGTTTAATTTTTGGCATAAAACACATACATACATACACATACAACAAATGTTTGACTTGAGCCTACCTTTTCGCATTTTCCTGCTCATAAAATGAGCATATAGCTCTGTTTGCGTGATAAGAAAATTCAGTTTACGTTGCTGCCTTCTCATCTGAAAAAAGTAACAAATAAATTAAAATGAAATTCAATTAAGGTAATTAAACACCAAGCAACATAAAAATATCAATGAAATTTTTAGAAACCTCTCTCATTTCTTCATCTTGTTTTCTCTGTTCCATTGCTTCTTTTTCTGCTTTTTTTCGATGTTCTTTTTCTACCTTGTCAAATCTCTTCCAATATACGAGCATCTAGGCAATAAAAATGAGCTTGGTTGTCAACCACCGTCGTAATGCTAAACTGTTATTAACTTTAAAGGACAGGGATTGAACGTAAGTACTAAAAACCTACAAAATAATATAGAAACAACTGTATACGCTTTAATGTCTTGGCACTGAATTAAACGTTACCTCCACCCAATAACCATTAAACGATACCAAATAAAAAGCTGAATATTATTTAACAAACATTAACAAACTTTCTCAACGAGCAAAAATTCAGTCAGTGTCATACCTCTCTGACCATCCGCCGCGATCTTGGTACAAAGTCACGCGAAATCTTCTGAGACCGTACAGCTACTTTTTTTACTTCTTTTTGACAACTTTGTGCAATCTAAATGAGAATAAACAACAGCCTAACTAAGCTTGCAGAAATAGTAAGAAACCAGATAGGCTGATTTTGTTAAAAAGTTTTCTGTAAAAGATTTGTTTTCCATTGTTCTGAAAGCGATGAGACCTCTCAATCTGCAGAATATTCAACAGCACTAATTTGCGACTCTGAAGTGTTCTATCTTTTTCCACGACCACTGACAATGGGCTGACAAACCTTTGGCACAAGAATTAATCCGAATTAATCAATAAAAATGTTTTAAAATAATGCTTTACGAACATAAACGGATCATTCGCTCAATTCAATTTACAACTTATAAATTTAGTTATATGCACATATCTTGTTTTGTTTCTTGCTTTTTAAACTTTACAAAAAACTTACCTTTTTCAAAGATGTTTGAACATTGACTTTAATTGTGTTCCGCTGCTTAAATGCCTGTTTAAGAATTTTAAAAATTATGTCAGGTTTGGTAACGAAAGCCACATTAAGAAAAATCTTACAAATCTTTAAATGCTGTGTTTAGTTTAGTCTACGTTAAAAATTTTATCCTTAGGGCTTGAATGATACAAAAATTCAGTGAAATACAATGTTATATACCATATATTTAAATGAAAAGTTATACCATACATATGTACATTATTTTTTTCAAATAGTTATACAATATACTAGACTGATAATATTAGAGCACAAATTATGGGCTTAAAATCCCAACTTACGGGGGTCGTTGAAACGAGGTCTAAAGAGTTCTTTTATCAAAGTTCGAATTTGCTACTGTTCGAAATTCGAATTATGATTACGAGGCAGAAAATCCAAGTCCAAAAATGTTCCTTAATTTTCATGAGTTGTAGCATAAATACAACGATTTTATGGAGTCTAACAATATATATGTTACTTTTTGAAAAACCTGGTATAATCTTTAGCTGGCTCCACAAAATGACAGAGTAAAAACAATGTATATACCTTTGGTATTTCTTTCCTAGCTATTAATATCCATAATTTTCTTCTCTTGTTGTCATTCTCTTTTATTAATTGAATTCTTTTCTTTTCTAATTTTTCTTCCATCAACCTCCTCCTTTTCTCATCAATCTGTCAAAAGAAGGAAATTTTATTCCAGTTCATGATGTTGGGTGTCACAAAAAACATTAAACATGTTTGCAAGGCTGCTGTGGAGGAGTTTTAGCTTTGTTATTTATGTTTTCGCTTTCATACATTATGGGAGGTTTCAGCTTAAAGTTTGATACATTGATTGTCTAAATGTATACAACAATCGCTGAGTTATGCTCAATTTAAACCAGAATGGAGAGCTTAATCAAAACCAGAATCGTTTCATGATAATGATGAAAATTTCAAAATAACGAAGAGTCTCAAAAATCAAATTTGCACACAACAAATTCTTAAAATCAACCAACAACACTACAATTTTAACAATATGCACCTGAAAATTCATAACGCTGAAGAAACTAATTGCAAAAGCTAAGGTCGGACCTCGTTGAGAAGGAAGGATAACTTATGGAAGTTGATAACATGGCTCAAAGCGGGTATGTTCTGGTATGTAAAATCTAATTTCCTTTACGATGGTTGATTGAAAATGTAAACAATCATTCCTAAATCTTGAAACAACTGTTGTAAATTTTGATATTTAATCTTTTTACGTGTTCCAAATACTAAAAATAAACAACAACACAGAAACTAATCCTTAAAACATACACAAAAATTAATGACTATATCCACATGATGTAATATCCTAATTCCTTATATGATCACGCAAGTTTCTGGCTCAACTAAAAGACACAATCTTGTTTAAATTTATTTTATCTTATAATTATTTGTAGTATTTACAGGGGGTGAAACGACGAAAGGAGAATGGCCCAAAATAGTATAAGAGAAGGGAGGAATATTACAATTTTGCAAAGGAGAAAGGAGAAATTTGAAATTATCACGAATGGAAGTATGCTTTTAGGTGCTTTCAGGAAAACATTGGCAAAATAAGGCTTCATATCGGAAAAAGGGTTAACGAAAAAGGTTGAAGAGAGAAAAGAAATCTGGAGGGAGAGGAAAGAACTCACACAATTTTGAAGGGAGGAGGGAGATTTTAGCCACTGTTTACCACCCCATGTATTTACATAACATTTTATTACAGAATAAACCTACCTCAGCTAACCGCTTCTTCTTTAAAAATGATGTGTCTAAATTAAATAATAAATGCGTTAAATCGACGAAAAAAACATTCTAAAAGTCAAACGAAATCAGCAATGTTAATATTAATGGCCTTATTTGGCAATTAAAAATAATGAACAAAGCAAAATAAAAGCCAAGGCTTGTGTGAACGAAATTGCTCATGATTTTAAAGAATAATACCTGGTGAAATATTCTTTCTCACAAGCTTGTGCTCTTTTCTTTTCCTCCTCTGCATTTCACCATACCTGTCTCGTTCCAGCACCAGACTAGAGCCGTAATATTGATAATCATCTTGAATCTAAGTTGGACCAAAAAAATAAAACAAAAATTAAAAAAGTATTTATATATATATACATATAAAAACATCCTTTAAACACATTCAATTCCATAAAAACAAAAATAAAAAAATATATATATATAAAATACTCTTTAAACACCATTAGTTCCGGGTGACCCAAAATAAAAACAATTTCCGTTTTTAGGGCTGTAGCTTTAAATTGACAAGGCTACAAATTTCAAATTGTACCCAAAACGAACTCTGAAGGGCAGACTTAGAGTTTGGGTTCATCCAGTCGTCTGGTCCTACGTTTACCTGTCCAAAACTGAAAATTAAAACTGTTCATGAGCTTTCAAGTCAATTTATGAGATTTTAAGTCAATTTAAAAGTAGCAACATTCATTTCAAGTCCATGTTTTGACGTTATTAAAAAAAACCTCCTTTCTCCCATATCGACCTCAAGAGAGTTTAAAGATTATCTGATTAAACTTCTCCCAAGAGTCGCCATTAAAGCAAGCATGTCATTTCAATGATATTTAAATTTAAGATGAGGGAAATTTCAATTTTTGAACAGGTAAACGTGGTTACAGATGATATCAAAAGTTTGCCATTCGGACATTCTGTTGTGCACAATTTGAGATTGATAGTCTCAAGGATTTCGAGCTACAGCCCTACAAACAGAGATAGTTCTTTCTTGGTCACCCAGAAGTATAATAAATATTTAGATCCAGCAGAGGGCAATTTTTTGGCATTTCCTTTTTAAACATGACGAAACATGATCAAAAATGGCCAAACATAATCAAAAATTGCCAAATATCAACAAACATGGATAACAACTGTCAGTCTACAAAAAACACTGAGTTTAAAAAAACCTTTTAATTCAATAACAGATCAATAATGATTGTGAAACATAAGGTTTCAAGTAAGAATTATTTACTCTCATTAAATTTTTTCAATTTGATGTTAGGAATTTTTCCTAATTTTAATAAAGAAATAGTTAAATAAATTAAAATTAATTTTGAATGAAGGTAAAAACAACAAAAAAATAACCAGCTATCACAAACAATTGTTCTAATAAATTTCAAATCTAAAACGAAAGCTGTGAACAATATATATATGTATGTACAGTTGACATCTGTACCTTGCTGCATGTTATCTTACACCTTCACTATTTGAAAAAAATTAATTTCCCTCCCTGAACTCTCTTATGAAATTGTGCCTGTTAATATGAAAATTCTCAATCTCAAAAAGATTTTAATTTCCTGTGAGAGTTGGAGACAGCGGATCATCATCATCATCATCGTTTTTAATTCCGTAATTAGTCCATGCAAGCATGGGTTGGAATGTTTATGTAATCGCCGA
>JAYJMH010063291.1:0-11970 GCA_036873815.1 Phacellophora camtschatica | reverse complement strand
CCATATTGGTTTTATTTATTGTTTGTAACCTTCAAACAATAAACAACGGAGCAAACCTCGCTGACACTGGTAGTAATTGTAGGGAGCAATTCCATTATTTATCGCTTCGCGGCATTTTTCAAACATGCTAAACATCAACCTCGATTTCAAAATCTGATCACTAAACTTGCGCGGGCATAAAAAAGATTTTTCCTTTATGCTTGCCCCCAGAACTAAAGTTTATAATGAAAGGTAAAGCTAATTTAACAGTAACAATACAATATCATTCCACAGTATTCTGTGTGTACAATACAATAGTAGCAAGTGAAAATGTTTAAAATATATGGATTACAAGAGTTAGTAATTTGTAGCTTTATGATAACAAGGTGCTAAAATGAAAGCTTAAGATGAGCATAAGAATTTGTGGAATGAAAAGTTAATATTGTGAAATTACTTTAACAGTAAAAATATAACAAACAAGTACAAATATATCACAAAGATAAACTAAACGAAATCACGCAAACAATAATAAATTAAAAATACATGAAAATTAATTCTGACAACCCAATTAGAAGCACAAAAGTTGAGTTTCTGTATTAAAATTAATAAATCAACTAATCACCGGTAATAATTTGCATTGGATCATCGAAACAGCGGCTTCCTTTGGTTGTTCTGGTTTCTCTAAAAGATTCTGTAAAATAAAATCGATGTTAAACTTTTTCAAAATGTCTGGAATAACAATTCAAGTCTTGAACATTTCAGCTTTTCCGTGAAACATCCTTTTTCCAGAAATAAAAGCACAAAGTATTCATTATTCATTTGAGAAATTTCTGTCTTAAATTTAATATATTTTTTTGTACCATCCACAGCAAAATGAAACTTACATAAGATTTAAAATTAATTGACAATTTAATGTGATTAGAAAAAAATATGATTGGAAATAAACTTACCCTTAACGTTGCCAAAATAATACGAGTGACCTTTTCTTTTTGAGAATTGCGAATAATGTCCACCAGCACAGGTATAACATTATTCCTGAAAATTTAATAAAACATTTTATTTTCTAAAAAATGCACCAGTCCCTATAACCCAAACGTTTTCATGCCCTTCTTGCTAATAACAGTGGTCAAATTTTATTCTGTGTGTACAAACTTCTCTAAATTCTTTAAATAGAAATATCAATGTCAAATAGCATGACCCCAAAACTCAAAACAAGCTAAAAATGAATTTGCTTTGAACTAAGGGATTGTTCATTTTTACAAGGGAGAGGGTTGGTCTAATCTTTTTCAAATCTGTGAGATAATTTCTAGGTCCCTAGCCCCCCAAAACTGCTGCGATAATAATAATAAATATTTTAATCCACAATTATATAAAATTTAAGGATGGCTTGCAAAGCCGATTCAAAATGTCCAAAATTTCCCATAAAAGAACTTTCACCCTTCAAAAATGTGTAAACAAGTCCCTCCAACAAAACAGATGTTAGAAAATTTGTGGCCCTCCTCGAAATGACCGGACCCCCTCTCTGGTAAAAAATGAGCAGTCCTCACTCGCAAACTTTTTCGGCGATCTCTCCGTTGAATGTCAACATCCAAACTGCAAATATTAACTGATATTGTAGCTGAAATCCAACATTGCTCACTAGGATTGACATTATGCTGAAAGAAGAAGAACATAATAATTAATTCATATTTATATATATTTATTTTTTGAAGCAAAATGGTCATCTAAATTATTTCATGATTGCATTCTGTTATACATGATTCCATACTGAATTGAGATCTGAATTTCAACTTAACTTTACAATCTGAATTTCAAATCAACTTTACAATCGCCTCCGAAGAACAAGATGCGTGACGAAACGCGCACCTCAAAAATCAAGGACCATTCTACCTCTTGAATTTCATATGGCCCATTGCTATAAGACCATATGACCCTTTCACCTGCTGCCCTTTTATATTATCCATTTCACCTAAGGCTATACGACACATTGCTATATGAACATACGGCTATTTCGCCTATGGCCTATTTATAGGACCCATTTCTTTTTTATATGACCCATTTTACCTAGGACTATATGACCCATTGCAATATGACAATACGATCATTTCCCCTATGGCCCTTTATATGACCCATTTCACCTAAGGATATGACCCATTGCTATATGACTATAAGACACTTCCCATGTTGCCCTTTTATATTACCCATTTCACCTAAGACTTTACGACCCATTGCTATATGACAATACGACCATTTCGCCTATGGCGTTTTTATATGATCCATATCACCTTAGGCCATATGACTCTTTCACCCCTAGAATACAAAGGCTATAAAACCAATTGCTAAATAACGTATAAAATAATTTTAAAATAAAATTATGTTTGAATTTAGTTGATTTGATTGTGTCACCCCTTGCAAAATTGAAACTTTAACAGGATTCACTGGTTAATTAGAAATGAATCTGAACGAAAAATGATTAAAAGTAACAACAAATACGTTCCTCCGCGCCTTTTTAAATTGTATCGTCGATCACATATGAACCCTTTCAGTTGTATCGTCTATCTATTCTAGTTATCAACATACCTTATAATTCCATTGACTTTCAAGAGTGGTTCGCGGTATTCTTCCACCCTCATCATCCACTGCAAACACTCTGCAGTGTTGTGAATATATTGATTTCCCTAAGATGCAAAGTTGCTACGTTATATTACAGTTCTAACTGCATTGTGTTCTATAACTTAAGCAAAGTCTGGTCTTATGTAACCTCGTTCATCGTAAAGTAAAATTATTACTGGAACATATGATTGCATTAATTCGAGGTTTATTTTATATTGACACACTCCTTTTAAAGTTACGCCAATCAGAACACGCGAATCGGCCTACAAACAATGGCCAGTGCTTATCTAGCCAATGAACCCAAGTAGTTTTAAATCCTTTCTAAAAATTTTAAATCCTAACAGTTCTAGTACAACAGAATCAATCAATGTGGGTAAAAAATTAGGACATTATTTGAATACACCTCAACTACGGAATAACTTTCAAACAAAAAGAAAAAATCTCAACTACTTACAGGAACGAGTTGACCTTTCAACCATCCAAGATATAACGATAGAGCTGAGTTTGGACATTTCACTTTGCTCCAGCAAGATAACTTCGCTATTATTCTGCTGGCCTAAAAGGTTTTTCAATTTAATTTTTACAAAAGAAATTAAAAAAAAGAATTTTTGATCGATTTATGTTAAATATGGCCCCAAATAAAAAAATAGTAATTTTCAGTTCGTATTAAAAAGAAATAGATACTATTAGAAACATAATTAGTTACTATCAGAGTAGTAACTGATAGCCTAGCACAGTAAACTATTTTTAAAGCGTGTCAATAGGTGGTAATCAGAAGAGGTCCTATGACCAGCATACATTGTGTGAAAACTTTGGTTATGCATTATCGTCTCTTTCAGAAAGCAACGGTCACTTAACTGAAAAACGTCCAGTGGCATATAACGTATTTACGAAACAAATGTGGTACGTGTTCTTGCTCTGTGCTCTGTAAACATTTTCCACTCTAATCTGACACAATTAAGTTGCGCACGATTCAAACCATGAAAAGAACATTCCAATTCAAGTTAAAAAAACACAGTACGATCACTAAACGTGAGAAAATCTTGTGAAACATAAAATCGACCATCCCTGCCCCCCCCAAGACAAGCCTATCTTTGTAGAATGTCATATTTTCAGGGGTATATACCTACATGCTTTCCTGCTCATTTTCAAAGTTTTAACATGACTTCGTCTCTTCTGGAATTAATCTGGTTTTCTACTCCCTGATTTATGGTATTATACAGAAGATTTTATTTTGAAGATTTTATTTGTGCCTCCCTGCAAGCCCTGCAGAAAACTACCGGGTGGCTCCAAAATAGGCCCTCGAATTTGCAAAGCTGCTATGGAAAAACTTTAATTTTGATAACTCTGTTTGTTTTGCTTGACGTTGCTGTAAGTTGAAAAGGCTTCAACTCAAAGTCAGACACTTTGTTTGCGAAAATATATTAAGTAATCCCTGAGCTTTTATTAAAGGCAAGCCAATGTTAATGGCTCTCTCAAAGCAACAATGTAGTATTTTCTGCAAAGTGCAGGAATCTTCCATTTGGGTTTAATTGAGTAAAATTCTTTTTTTTTTATTATTTATCAATTTATGCTTTGCAAAAGTGGGAACATTTTTTGGGCGATCATATCCGGTACCTACCATGTGAATAATTACTGGATCTTCTCGATTTAACAAGTTAAACAATGGTTTCCACATGCTGATATCATTCCTGAAATAAAATTATTTGAAATATAAATTTAGTATATATAATTTTGACATTCTACATCCCTCCATCAGAAATGTTTATTTTCCAATGGGAAAGTGTAAGCCAGGATCAAAGATCAAGATGAGATAAACAACCCCTTTACCCAGGGAAACAACCCCTTCACCCAGGAAAGGGCCATACAGCCCATTGACAAACAACGGAAAACGTCATGTTTCCAGGAGGTAAACGCGGGTAAACGCGGGTAGAACTTTATACATTGACTTCAGACATTTCAAAGTAAGTTTATCATACGAATTATAAGTTGGTTTGCATGTGATATCACCTGCAAAATAAAACTTGTATAGGATTTACCTGTTTAGCAGAACTAAATCTGGGACTGGAAGGGATAAAATAAAACGACAAAACACAATTTTTAAAGAAGACGTACAAATATACAAATAGCATATGGAATCTATCAAGGATTCATATAAAGTACCTTTTTGCAACATCGTGGAATACTTTTACTCTTCTTCTGTCTTCCTTTAATATAAATGTTAAAAGTATACAATAATAAAAATGATGTACAATCATATTTTACTTTACTTCATACGTATGTAAAATCAACATCACTGCATCATAAAAACTTAAACTTGATATGACTTGTGAATTGACTTGATAATGGGTTTAACCCGAAACATCGTGAAAGATTCTATATGTTCAAAGTACAATTTTTATCGCTCAATTTGTTTGTTTTTACTTAATGGAGAGCCACGTTGGTGTCCTCCGTCCGCATTTTATTCGCTTTTGAAACAAATGTCGCCATACTTTAAATAATTTTGGAATTTTCATTTGAAAGTAGATATACGAATTTGTTTCTGTGAAACAGATCCTTAAAAATAGTGATTTCTGCGTGTGGAAACTGAGTTAAATAGCCCATTTCGGATCTGGTCATAGGTTGTGCACTCAATTAAGGAAGTTTTCTTCCGATTCAACCTTTCGTTATTTAAAATGGTTTCACATCCTTCTATCCACAGGAGTACCAGACCGACGACCAACTTCTATATTTAAGTAGTGGTCACTGCATCTAATTTATGTTAGATTCCTTCTAAGTTCCCTGTTCATAGTGTTTAGATGTGGTTCTCATTGAAAACGGGGTTTAAAGAGATTGTACGTACATAATTTATTACCACCATTGGTAGTAGTACCTGAATTTGACAGAATTTTCTCCCGCTAGTAGTTCTCCTATTTTTTAAACATTGCTCTGTTATGCTTTTAAAACGCGCATGATCATATTATATCACAAAACTCCTTAACAACAAGATAATCGATGAGAGCCAACTAGTGGGTCACGAAGAATGACAAGTAGCACTTTCTTAAAAAACCCTTTTTGTTAAGATACTACATTCGGACATAAGCAGCCTGTGGTAATATATAAACAACTGCTTATATAATTATATAACTGCTTATATAACTGATTATAGAATAAGTTTGAAGTTTGGTACCCAGTATAGTTTTACAAAATCTCAGGTGCTGGATTTCAAGGTCTTGAAGATAGGATTCCATCAAGCAACTTAAATGGTTATTTAAACACTTTAGAATCTTGATTGACCTAGAACTGAATTCAGTTCAAATCTCACAGTTAAATGCGAGAGTTGGTTTAATGGCTGTACCAAAACTTTTAAAGCTCATTGAAGGGTCGAAATCTAGCTTCTATCAGCAATATAAGCTTTCTATTTTTCTCACAGCGTCAGAAATAGCTGGATTTAAAGAGCTTGATGAATTCAAAATGTTAAATGATAATTCTATTTGTTAACCATATCAAAGGGTTTGTTGCCAACGCTAAAAATAAGGTTTGGGGGATTTTCCCAGTCATATTAAATACAACAATTTTGCTTTTAGAAACGTTAACTCTAAGTTTCCATCTATTGAAATATTTCTCTAATATGTTAAGAGATGCCTGTAAGCCCTTTGGGAATTTCGATAGTGAAATTAGATCATCCACATACAAGAGGTGGTTGATAGCCTTATCTCCAATAGATACTGGATCACATTCATCACCAAATTCTTCCTTGATATCTTCAATAAAGAAGCTGAAGAGGAGTGGAGAGAGATTACATTCGTGTTTTAAACTTGCTTCAGTGGCAGTAGGCTTTATTGAGAGGTTTTCTAGCTTTACCCTTTGGTAAACTGAACCGTACATAGATTTAACTACAGACAAGAAATTCCCCTCCAAATCATATGACCAAAGTTTTTGAAATAGCAAATCTCTTTCAATGCTATCATAGGCTTTTTAAAGTCAATGAACACTGAGAAAAGGGTTTTACCTTGTTTTGTTTTCTCACTATTCTATTGATCAATTAGTTCACAATATAGATATGATCACTGATACGTGATCCTTTGAGGAAGCCAATTTAGTTTTCACCAATTATCAGAGAGTGAGCTTATGCCCATTCACGAGCCTGTGGTACGAAAACATTCATTCAAACACGGAGTGTGTGCTGCTTGGTGTAGTGTGTGTATCGCAGCATGGGGTGGTCAAAAACTGTGGATACAGTGGAGAGGGGTATACCCATATGATGCACATAAGTATACAGGGTGCAATTATGTGGAGACGGCGGAGAGAGTGTATTGGCGTATATTTCGTGGTATGGGGTTTTACAACAGATCTAAATGGCCAACGCAACTTGCTGTTGTTTGTAATACTGATTTGTTTAGTACCATTCCATTAGGACAATTTATAAATCATACGATCCTTCAATTTTTTTCATTTCATTTATACCATAAAACACTTCCGTACAATGAGTAAGTTATCGTATTTAACGTGCCTAGCCCGCGAAAGATTCGAGATGACTTGTTTCCAACAGGGGACACGGGTCATACAGTTTCAGCCACATACAATTGCTATCCTTGCAAGGCATGGGTCTCTGCGCTTGGCGCAGGGGGACCTGTAAGGGCGAGCCCGGTCGCGGTCCTTCTTCTCAATGTGACCACACCTCGTAATTCCTGCAATTACAGAGAGTTACCAGCTCTCCTCACACTTTCGCGGCAAGTATGACCTTCGTGGGATTCGAGCCCACGACCTTGCGATCATGAGTCAGGCGCCTTAACCACTAGGCCATCCTCACTGTTTCATCCACAATGGCGGCTAAAAACAATTAATTAAAAACAACTAAATAAACTTCAATTCAACAACAGGCCCGTCGGTTGGACGTCTTGTAACCAATAACAATAATGTACAATTTGTCGATTAACTCACTGTAATGATGTCATCGGTCATAACAAGAGTGTACTGTAGAGCATGATCCTTTTTGAATTGACTCCATAATGATATCAATGTTGATACAAACTGGAAGCAAAATTATTTTCATCAAAAATTAAATAATCTCTCTTAAATAAATATTTTTCATACCCGTGGCAAAAAAATGTCTCCACATTCAAAAAGCTGCTATGCCTTGATGATTTTAGGTTTGCTTTGGTTAGTTTGATGCCTCGTTTTCCAAAATCTACTAAGTAATCCCTGATCTACACTGAAGAAAAGCTACACTAAAGCCTTAATGTAGTATTTTCAGCAGTTTGCAGCAGCAGAAATCCTCTATTCTTAGTTTCTTAGTTTAGTTTAGTTTAGCAAACAAAGTTCAAATTAAAATTTAAGTCTCTCATATCAGATTCAAGCAAGAACAGAATTATCCAAACTAAAGCTCCTCCACAACAACTTTGCAAACGTGGTACATTTTTTTGGCCATCTGGTAGTAAAAATGAAATGTAAACAAATAAGTAACAAATGTTCCAAAAGTGCATTCGGGTTTATTGTATCGTATTTAAAAAAATATGATTTCCAAATTTATCAGCTATTCTTTTTCTTCAAGACGTTGTTAAATATCTTCAATTCTTCAAGGCAATTACACTGTAGAGTATCAACTGAAGCACTGAAATTTAAATTTATCAGAAAACACTTTCTTTTTAATAACGTAGATAAAATACAGGAAATTAGAATATTCCAAAAACAGGAGTGGTCTACCTTTCATCAGAACACTTTGTTGAAGTTATACATTCATTAAAAAATTGACAATGTCTGAAAATATTTTGAATTTGAATTGAAAATATTTAACATGGATGAGTACAGTAAATCTAATATTAAATAACACTCAACTCAATTTAGCAGAGCGTGCACAGTTTTAAGAAACGAGAAATCTTAATCACACATGCTTACCTTTTCAGAATCTTGAATCAATATGTCATTTCTCTGTTTGGGATTTTTTTGATCAAAATTGCTAATGAAATCGTAGTCTTCTTTAGAAATGACCTCATTTTGGTGGTATGACAACCAGTTTATGTGATAGCATCTTATTTCTACTAATTTCGAGTCCAGTTGACTCAAACACATGCCTAAAATACAGTTAAAAATATTGTTTTGAATTATCAAAAATATTTACAACACAGCTAAAAGATTAAGAATAAAGTTAAAAATCCCATGTATAGTATGTTGGTGTCCGATTGAGTTAAAAGAAATGTTAAACGTTTGCAGATTTACACTTTGATTATGAAACATTCAGCTTTAGATTTTAAAGATATTCCGGATAGACATGAGGCTAATTTGCAAATGAATCTTTTGGTAAAAATTTGTCATTGTCGTTGCGCAGCTACGTATAAGCAGTTAAAGTTGAATGAAAATTGGCACATAGAACCGTTTTTTTCTGTCTAAGATTTGCTTGGTGAACTAAAAAAGGAAAACTTTGTGACAGCTCTGCAGATAGTGTCAGAATTATGTTTTTGTTTGAAGTTGTTTGTCGGAATTTTTTCAGAATTTATAAATATTTGTGAACAATCAGCAAAATGTTTCATTTGAGTTATTCCGAGGCTAAAAGTTGCATTTAGCTTGTTATTAATAGACTAGTAAAAAATTCCCAAACTCAAATGACAATGCCATCAGAGATTTTGAAGTATTCATCGACAATAATCTAACTTTTGAAAAACAAAACCGAATTTACCAAAAAAGCTCAAGGTGTCTTGAAGTTAACTACAATGAATTTCCTTAACTTAGTACACCCAGTAGTTCTAGAGTCAGCAGCATTAAAATTTGTTTTAATGAAAAGCTTAACATATATGTGCAATTAAAGACTGATGAATGAATTTTACCAACACTCACATAAAGACATTGTCACAGAGGCATAATTTCATCATAATTTCAAGTTATAAAAGGCTTAGAGGTACCACTCAGTGTTTATATATGGTGTTGTTTTTCAAATTGAATAATAGCAATGGTGAGGTTTAGATCCAGAATGAGAGGTTGGAAAATGCACTCTAAAAGGAAAATTCATTGATGTATTTTGTTAACTTTCAGTTGCATTTATCTAAGGTCCATTCATTCATGAATAATTTTCAAATGTTAATTTCAAAGCAATTCTTTCTCATAAAAGAAACAATTTTCAGCAATACAACGGAAAGGCCAACCTTAACCTGGGTAAAATTCTAAACTTAAATTTTAGTGTCTAACTTACGTTTCGGCCTGCCTGCGGCAGGCCTAAACTCCAGCGCTGCGCTTGCTAGAGGGTGCCAGGGTTCGGGGTTTTACGGAGGTAGGATTTTGCAAATATTGTGCTTGGAATTTCGGATTTTGTTAGCATTTTGAGCAGATTGTCGGATGTTGGCTTTTTCGAGGGAATCGGATTTTAAGATAAATGATCGTGATACTCCGTATAAATAAGGAAATATGTAATACAACATCACACACTATCTATTTAACATATTTATCGTCTATTTTTTGTTCTTGAAAATATTTTTTCCATGCACCTATACCTGTCCTGTATGAGAAAATGTTGCAATCTCGTAGAGTAAAGGTAATTGGCTTTCTTTCATTTCTCCACATTCCAACTTTCCGTAAATTTCTTTCCGTAAAATTTCTTGATAGACACAATATTGATTTTTATTCGCAATTTTGGTTGTTTTCCTTATTTTCTTATTAATTGTGTGTGTGAAAATTTGTGTGTTCCCCGTTACCCCCCAACCATTCTATACATGCCTTGCTTTTAGATGCTCCCAAGAAAATAAAGAGAAAATAGTATTTTTTTTTGTTCTTGCAAAAAATAATTTTTTCGTTTTTGCATGATTAACTTCTTTCATTTTGTTTCATTTCTTCAACGTTTCTTTGTTTTTATTTTATTTCTCAATATTATGTGGATATTCAATTTGCGAAGTTTCTTGTTGGAAGGTCAATCAGCGATTTAAAGCATATTTTTGAGTAATTTTAAGCCAATCTAAAAGGGAGAATACCCCCCGGAACCCCCTTTTTCTACTGAACCCTTGAAATTCAATTCACCCCCCTGCCGTTCTGTCAATGTCCCGGCATCCCTGCACTACACAAATAATGCGCGTTTTATGATAAGAGAGAAGAGAAGAATTTCAAAAATTGCTTGATATCGAATTGATATCTAGTCTGCGTGCATCCCCTACTGTTTTGGGTTGAAATCGTTGAAATTTTTTTTTCGTTGAATTGAATTATTTTCTAACGCCAGTAGAAAATGAATTCAATTCAACGAAAAAAATTTCAACCCAAAACAGTAGGGGATGCACGCAGGCTAACTGATATCGCGATTTCGTCGTCGGCGCAAACAACAGATTTGGAACGGCATGAAAGCACATAATTGGAAATCTATCAGGAAACGAGATTTCTACAAATTTGCTATCGGGGAACGGAATTTTTGCATATTTTTACCGGGACAACAGGATCAGCCCCCCCCCCCTTTATACCCCTCACTTAGGAACTTCCATTTGCAATTTGAAGCTAGGGTTCTTTATAGAAAACAACGTGTAATGGTAGATATTTTAAAATCATCTGAGCTACGAAAGTACTAATGCAATTCAAACTTTATATTCATCGTAGAAATTGCATTGCAGCTACACATGGTATATTTGGTGAATTATTTTGGTATCATAGTGGTGTCGTTGTTTAGTAAATGCCAAATATGTACAATAGGAAATGATATTCTATTCAAAACAACGTATATTTTACGTTTTTCACAACAATAGGAAATGATAAACCATTGAATACAACGTATTTGGAATTTTTACCTCACAACAATAAGAAATGGTAAACCATTGAATACAACGTATGTTTGGGCGGGCCGCAAAAATTGCAGAACATCGTAAAGATTCCATTGCAGCCAGACCCATCTTTTTGAGGAACACCTTTATAAGAAACTCCAGCCTCCGGCCTCAACTCCAGCGCTGCGCTTGCTTGAGGGTACCGGGGTTCGGGGTTTTACGGAGGTTGGACTTTGCAAATATTTTGGTTGTAATTTCGGATTTCGTTGGCATTTTGAGCGAATTGTCGGATGTTGGCTTTTTCGGCAAAATCGGATTTTAAGAGAAATAATCGTGATACTTCGGATATTAAAAAGGAAAGATGTAATACAACATCACACACTGTCAATTTAAAATGTTTTCGTTTATTTTATTTTTCGTGTTTAAAAATATTGCGCAAATGTCGAGGGAAAACAGATTGTCTAATCCACGAAATGTTGTTCATTAAAAATTTGAAGCCAAAATTGAACAAACAGTTAGATTCCATCGCCGCCAAATTGTTCTTAAAAATTGATTATAAACTTAAATGGAAACGAAATGAAATGAAGTGAAAATCAGCATTGTCATTTCTCATAAAATTCCAGATTCTTCAATAAAAAACTTTTTAATAAAATCTCTTCTCTTGTACAGC
>JAYJMH010063269.1:0-11973 GCA_036873815.1 Phacellophora camtschatica | reverse complement strand
GAAGTGCTTCAATAGATAAGGGTTTTAAAACGTGAAATCAAAACTCCATATTTCAATGAAAAAATATCAAGGGTTCTCTATTTTTAATGATTCTTCCTTATAAATTTTTAATTGTGAAGAAATTTAATTTTCCCTACACAAATAACAAGGCCTAGGCGTCAAACGCACACAGACTTTTACATCAAATTAACAGATACTTGGTGTCTGAATATACAATACTTTTGCACAAAATAGTTTCACTGTAGCCGATAATTGTCAAGAATTAAAAATTATTATAAATTTCTTTAAAATTTAGCCTTGGGATTGTAGTTTTATGTAGTGCGCATGCATGCATCGTCAGGCTCGGGCTAAACTTCACTTTTTAGTTTCGACTCAAGCTTGACATTAGCACGACTTTTGACTTGTATGTCGAAACCAACTGTGTCGATCCTAATTGTGTCGATCCTAATCCAGCAGGGGGGTGGAGGGTTGAATTGAATTAACTAGCAGAAACCAAATTGTAACTGTGACTGTTGTGGACAAAATAAGTTAAAATTAGGTTCGGTACATGAAAAGCTCGACGACGTTTAACCCCGGCCTTACGTTATTGATTAATTGTTGATTGAGTAATTGGTTGACTGATTAATTGATTGGCTGATTAATTGGCTGATTGATCCATATAGTTGTTTATTTAATTTGTGAATTTTACACCCAAAGTCTGTTTTTGCGAATAATAGCAATGAATGGATGTTGCGTCAAAGATTTAGCTTTTTAGCAAACTTTTACCTGAAATTTTCATTGTTGTTGGAATTTAGTTGATTTGGGAAACTAAATTTCAATATTTATTTATCGGTTTAGGTCCTTGTCAGTTGTTTGAATCTGTTAAAAAAAGTTTGAAATATCTGATCACTTTATATTTGTGTGAAATATTTTTTCTACACAGGGCATTTTTTTCTCTCTACACTTTATTGAATATACATTTCGTTATTATTGTACGTACAACATTACTTTCAGTTTGACACCGATTATGAAGAATTCAGATTGAACATCGATACTCTTAAGCAACAACTCCAAGGTTTTGTCGACACGTGGTTTGAAAGATCGCTCACGGTTAGTATTTACTGTGTCTAAAGAAGAAGGTATTGTTGATAGTGTGTTTGATTGGTAAAAATTCTGAAAATGATAGGCCCGGTAGGTTTGAATGGCTTTCTAAACCTTGTGCTCAAAAAGACTGTGGAGAGATTCTTGTTTTTAAGATTTCTGTGTTTGATTTGAAAATATGTGTCCGTCTCTGCGAAGTCTAATATTTTCAGAATTTCGTAGGTTTAGAATTATCAATCAAACACACCTTGTTTTTACAAGTTTGACATTGTTTTTACCCAAGACACTATTACAAAAAAAACCCAATTATTTTTTTATACTTTTACACAGTTAAATTTATTTTTGATAATGGTTGTAAAATAATTGTTTAAAAAGAAGCTTTAATTTAAAAGGAATGTATTGAAATAATTTTTAATGAATGTTTTTGCAGGAGATATTTGTGTGAAATTGTTTTTCAACACAGAACATGAGCTGTAGGAAACAAGTGTAGTGTCGTTATAAATAACATTCTATTGATTTTTTGGCTGAAGTTTTTTTTGCAATTTTTCCTATCGTGCATAGCAATGCCAGTTAGTTGAATTTATATATTGTGATCGTTCGACAACAGATTAGCTCTGATTTCTTTTTTAATGTACAAGAGACGAAGACAGGAACCAAGGTGACTTTGCATATCAATAGGCCATTACTTTAACGATACAACACGCATTTCCTTTAGCTCGTGCTCAGCGCACTGCAAGGGAATAATATCGGTGACAAGTATAAAAAAATACTTTCCAGCCATGTTCTAAAGTATTTTTTCAGCATTAGAGCAGCGTTTGTAATACCCTGGGTACCAAAATAAAAAAAAAATTTATTAAAAAATTAAAAACTAAAAAAATTAAAAATTAAAAAATTAAACTTTTTTATTATTATTATTTTAAGGCTGGTACCCAGGGTACGTTTGTAATTGAAATTGTAATTTCCTGGTGTCTTTGCTCTGCTATATTTAGAATTATTGTATATAAATCTTTGGATCTGTTTTAGACCGCAAGAGCATTGGAACTACTTTTGAAGTTTGAAAGTATTGCTGGAGTGGAACTCTACTTGAAGGACAAATATCATAAAGTTCTCATGAATTACGGAAAGTAAGTATAACTTTTTAGATGTGTATATAGATATATATCATTTTGTTTTGGAGAGAAGAATGTTTTTTGCTTGAATTGGTGATTTTATACATTTGTTATCAGCGATTTTGTTCAAAATGATGCTGAAGAAGACGGTCCATACTTTTTTCCATAGTTTATGAGAAAATATAACATAAAAAAGTAAATTGTGCAAAAGTACAAAGTCAAAAAGGTTAATCCTTTTTATTTTTTATATCCCATTATGATAACATATTCGCTTGTTTTTTTAGAAAACGTTAAAAATTTATCAATGAACTGTAACAAAGTAGATTTAAAAGATTTAAATTTGTTTATTGAAACGTTTAATTTGAATGCTTTATAACCAAGTTATGAACCAGCAAACCTTTATAATGTTTTTTTTTTACTTATTCCTAGTATACCATTATATTTATATAATATTTTTGAGATCAAAGCCTAAATACATCAATATTTTTTGCAGAGATCTTGAGCAAACGAAAAGGCTGTATCAGAAGCAAAAAGATGCACCTCCGATTCACCGTAACATTCCACCGGTTAGTAAATTAATTGATATTATCAAGTTTTTAATTATTTTTGATCTATTTTGTTTTATTGCATTTTACTTAATTTTTACACGTTCTGATTTATATTTTTCTCACAGATATCTGGCAAAATCGCATGGTCAAGACAGTTGTTCAGGCGCATTTCTGAACCGATGGGAGTTTTTAGGAATAGCAAGGGATTGCTTAAGGTAAGAATTACGCATCTAAGCTAATCAAAGGCGACAGAGCCATTGATTGTGTATTTGATAAAAACTGAGAAATGACAATTAAAAGAAATGACAATTTATTTTAATATGTGATTAATGTTATTTCACAGTTTTTCACCAAGGTATCCAATTGATTTCAAGTTGCATTAAGTGTAATCAAGTTGATGTGACAAGATTTCTCAGTTAATAGCAATTCAATCAATTTTTAACAGGGCGAAGAAGCGAAGAAGATTGTCAAAAGTTACAACAAACTGGCATCCGTTCTCATGGAATTTGAAGTAAGTTTAAATCTATGTTAAATCCATATTCAATTCAATTCAAATTTATTCATAGAGCATATTTTACAATACAGCACACTTTATACGATCCAGGGATAGAAGCGCTTAACGAGCCTGGTCCGTTTACCAGAAAAAATCATTACAATGCTCAGCAAAATTACGATATTACAAAACTAAAATAATACAGAAAACTTATATAATAACTCAGCTTACAATACTTACAATGGCAATTACGAAGTATCAAGATCAAATCTATCGTTTGAAGCCATGCATCAAGTTTGAGTCAACTCGACTAAAGTTTATGATTCTCTGCTAGATGATTTCAAATAACGTTTGAATCGAAGACTCATTATCAATTGAATTTTACTCGACGCAAATGGCGACGTGTCTTTTATATGTATATATATACTTTTTCTACCGTCAATAGAGTTTGTTCACAAGGTCGTGATCTTCTCAAGGTCGAGAAGATTTTCTCAAGTTTCTTAAATGTGTGATGTTATTTTCATGCTTCACGTATTTTATTATTATCATTTATTACATAATTTTTATTATAAATGTTTATTTAAATTTATAGATATATATAAAAACATGTTATAATTGTTAATATGTCAGGTTCTTTATCATCGAAGCTGGTTTCAAGCCGTTGAAACTCTCAAGAGTGGAATGAATGCTTCCTTGCTTGTTAAGCATCCACACACAAAGGTAACAGAATTCAACTTTCCATTGTTTCATCTAATTATTCAACTGAAATTTTTATGATTATTGTATTTCAGCAAATCAAACAAGCAATTTATTTGTGGAATCCAATGTCCTGGTACAGAATTATATAAAATTTTACACGATCACTTTACATTATCATCTTACACGATCACTTTACACGATCACTTTACACGATCACTTATACACGATCATTTTACATGATCACTTTACACGATCCAAGACAGACGAATCTTAGCAGAGCTACAAAATATATCAGAACCTGGAAAAATTGTTCCCAGAACGTTTTTTAAAGAAATTGAGATTGCAGAAAACTTTGGACTGCACACAATACTGTTTTGACATCGAGTTGGTGACATAAAGCAAAATAAGATTAGTTTCTGTTTGATATTACTGTTATGCACACAAATTGTTACCTAATTTTGTGTTCTTTCAAGCATGCAATAAGTGCAAATTTTAAATCTTTAATTTCAAAACGGCGTTGTAAACAGTTCTGAAAGTCTTGTGCAAGTTAGAAGTAGCTTTAAGACTTTTGCAAGTTAAAAATACTTATTGATTCATTACTTACAAGTTTATATTCAACTATCCTATATACTCATCTTTGAATTTTCTTGTGCAATGTATAGTTGTTGAATTTAGTAATTGCTAATCTATCTAACCCACATACATTATACGTCTTTTTATTCGCTGTTAAATTGTTACTTTTGAATTTAAGTTTTATTATAAATATTAGTTTGCGGTCCAGATTTGGTAAGCCTTGCTTTTTTTGGCTCGTATAGTTTGCATGCTTTCCCCCATATATATTGTATTGATTAACATGCATTATGTAAATAAAAATGAATTGAATTGGATTAGTAAGACGCATGAAAATACGGAAGGACTCTATTTCCATGAACAAGAAAAATCGATTGCATTCCTCAAGCTGAGACCGTAAGACATGGTTCAAACAAGCATAATATTTTTATCAACAATATATACTTGGGTAAAATGAAACATAGTTTTGAATAATTTTTTATCCTTGTTTTGTGCCAATAGGAAGTGTATGTCAATTTTGATCCTCAAGTATTGGAGTTGATACAAGAAGCAAAAGCAATGATGAGAATGGGCCTACAGGTAAATATGACCATTATTGATATAATCAAAAGGAAGTATATATATATACTTATCTCAACAACATTAAAGGGCTTCTAAAATACTTCTCAAATAGAATATCAAGACATGAAGAGCACAAATTATTTTTTGAAGTGGAAATGCAGTTTTTGAATGACGAATTATTGTTAGCAATCGTTATGCAATGATAGTATACGCGTTAGGTTAAGCTTCAAATCAAAATGTGGTAACGATACGGCCATCTAACATCTCGAAATTAAATCTATTATAAAAATAAAGTCTTCTTTTTAATTCTCTCAAAAAACCTCTTTCCAGTTTGAAGTGCACGTGAGAGGATTTTTTTTCGTTGCATAGCTGGTTGCATAGTACAAGCGTAGAGAATTTGATTTTCAACATTCCTTCAACATGACCATGTTGGATGTACCAAACTGGTATCCTTCAACAGGACTATGTTGGGTGTACCAAACTGGTATCCTTCAACAGGACCATGTTGGGTGTACCAAAATGGTATCCTTCAACAGGACCATGTTGGGTTTACCAAACTGGTATCCTTCAACAGGACCATGTTGGGTGTACCAAACTGGTATTCTTCAACATGACAATGCTGGGTGTACCAAACTGGCATGCTGGGTGTACCAAACAGGTGTCACTGGTCGTTTATAAATCTAAGCATTTTGGACGACGGATGTTGTTTTGTTTATATAGTGTTTATTGGAATACGGAATTATTCTTTGCTCTTATTCAATTCTAGATTCCTGATTCTGCCAAAGTTCTTTGTTTAAAAGAAGAGCACATAAAAGCGACACACATGAAATTGCATGAGATACTTGATGTTTACGAGAAAAGGAAATCAGAAATATCAGAAATTGTTATGCCTTTAATGAAACCGTTTTTAAATCGTGTTGATGATGCGATTAAGCCTGGGTTCACACTGTTGACATGGTCTTCACTTAACATTGATTCTTGTAAGTACAAGATCGTTTGACACATTTTTTTGTTTAATTCAAAATTTTAAACTACAAAACTACAAGCAGGTTTCAACTTGAAGTGAACAACGCAGGGGGGGGGAGAGATGAAGAATGGCTCCCCTACATAATAGTGGAACATTTTCTATGTACAGTCAGGCCCCACATTTAAGAAACTGGTCTTTTAGACTGAGCCTTTTCTATTGTTTTGCTATTGTTATTTTGAGAAAAAGAGCCTAAAAGTTTCTTATAAGTAACTAATTAACCTTAACCCTCGACCCTCTTCTACATGGGGGGGGAATATGCCCCCTCGAGTTTTTTGCAAATTACTTCCAAATCGCTTGGATAATGATCTCCTAACTCTTTGACTGTCAGTTGCTATCTATTTTAGACATGTTTTGAAAATTCCAGTGCAATATCACTCAGTAAAAAATTTTTTTGGAGCACTTTTGTGAACGGGAGGCCTGATAAAATTTTCGACCAAAAATTCTTTGTTGGAAAAATCAATTTCTAAACCGCGAATTAGTGAAGCAATCCGACACCACCATGATTTTCTCCAATCTATTTGAGTATGAGAAAGTGAAATTTGTTTTATTATCGGACACTTTGTTTCGGAGCCAGACACTTTTAAAGATCTGAAACTTTAGCGCTGTGTTTTTGGGAAATTCTGTAAATAACTATAGAATAATTAAAGAACAATGGGATGTAAAATTAAACAAAAGCTATCTTCTGACACTAGAATTATTCCTAATAATAGCACGGAGTTTCATCACCTTATTTGAACTGGAAGTTAGTTTTTATAGGGGGACAATATGCCCCTCCCCCGTGTAATTCGAACAATCTGAGACCCTGTGAGAAATAGGGTTAATTGCAGGGCCTTACTGTAATACAATATAATTTAACAGCGACAAGAGAGAGTGGCGGTAGGGTTGCATATGTACTGGTAGTAAAATGATTGTAAGATTTCTTATGACTACGTACGAGAAGTTATTTCATTGAGTACTTAATTTTTAGGCGGCATTAATTTTGTTTTCAATGTCAGACGTCAGTTAGGAGCTCTAATAAAAACTTAAATTGCTGAAAAGTATTTGACGGAGATTTCAAAACTAATTGTTCCGTTGCAGACGTAAAAGAGGTGTACACTGCCATGTTGAAATTTGAGCAACTTAGCAAAGAAGTCAGTGACATTCTTGAATGTCGGATCGAAGCTGTTCTTGAAGACATTGGCAACACGCTTCTTTGTTGGCTGCCTGAGGAGGAGCCTGCTTCTCCGGAGGAGTTTCACACAGCTACGGAAAGGGTGTGTGTTCGGGAAGGGCAGCAGCTGTGCACGTAAGATTTTGTTAATATTTTGTTGTAATCTAATTTATTCATCCCTGAAACTATTTGAAAGTTCTTTATATTACATTTACGTTTTTTTTAATTAAGTTATTTGTGTTTTGTTTATAATAATTTTTTTTGGAAGGCCACAAGGTACATTTTTTCTTTGTTCCTTTAGGAAGCCACAGGACACACATATTCCTCATATATCTTCTGTTTGGATTGTTGTAGCAAATCTTATTCAAAATGTAATGTTAAGGGCGAGTTCAGTTAACTTGGGTAAAGAAACAGTGATTAGTTTATAACAAATGGTTTCTTTCTTGTATGCCGTGTTGTTTAACTGCAGGAGAAACAAAGTTGTTTATTCTGGGTAGTAATATTGGCCAGCAGGCGTCATTAAAAAATGCGGGCAGAAGAGCACCAAACTTGTCATTGAGCATTTTTGCCTGCGGGCACGCTCGAAAAACACGCACATTGCTCGCGAGCACAGAACGTATGTAAATGAGGTTTGTTTAATCCAGGAGATTGATTCCCATATAAATTGTATAAAATATTATTCATACAATTAATTTATAATAATTGAACCCTGCCTGCGTGCACACTGTAGCACAACGCACATTACTCGCCGGGCAAATGACATATCTAACGAGGTCTGTTTAAGTCCTGAGATTGATTCCCATCTAAAATGTTTTAAATACACAATTAATTGTATCATTTTTTTCTACAGTTTCTGCTGTTTAATTGAATCTTCAACGATGGCGTTAATAAACACCTTGAAACAGCAGTTGAAACCGAAAGAATTACAAGAAGTAACTGACGAAAATTTTCCTTGCTTGATACCTGATTCAAATAAAGCAAGAGGCAACAAAGGAAATCGATGCTTTGAGTGCATGCCTTGCTGCTATTGGAATATCATAACGTATTTCAATCAGAAGACAATCGATGCTTTGGTCAAATGCACGAGATTATCGCTTGATTCATTAAAGCGAAGGATGCAACCGCCAAGTAAATATAATTCGTCCAGCGAATCAGGAATACCTAGTCATGCAGATTCGAAATCGGCATTTTTCAAAGTAAGCAATTGTGTTTTTCCCTTTTCATTTTCTCTTCTAATTTTGGGGGATTTCTTTCAAAATATTCAATATCAAATTTAGCCATGAATAAATCTGTAGCTGGATAAAATAATTTTTTAAATATATATATATATATATTTGAGTTCATATTTAGAATATTTTGCTTCAAGATGTAATTTCACCATCTTGGTGTTTTCGTTTTTGTTTGCTTCAGGTTTTTTCACCCCGTCCACAGGTTCTAAGTTGTATTTAAGTTGTATAGATTTTTTATATATTCGTGTAGAATTACGATGATGGTAATTTGCTTTGCAGGCTGGAATAATTCTTGCCATACCATCAATTGTCATGAAACCAAGTTTGGATGATATTCAACAAGTGCTGAACAAAACTGTGCAAACAATGCTTAAAGTTTGTCAGGTCTGGAGTTATAAATTTAAATACTTTTTTATGAAGCATACCTCAGATTTTTAAAGTCAAGCAAAGAGTGTGTGAAATACTAGAAGTTTCACCAAAAACGAAAAGAAATGATGGACCAATTAAACGTACAGGACCGAGAAGCTTTGCTTTGTTATTCTAAATTTTAGACTTTTAGATGAATCAACCGGGGGGAGGGGGCACTACTACAAGAGAGGTACTGGGGATGTGCTGCCTTACTAAAATGTATAAATATACAAAGAATACATATCCCGTCGTAAAATGTACAGCCCCAGTCTGTCAAGTGTAGTACGCTTTAAAGGCACACTGTCGCGGAGCTGATTGGGTAAATAAAAGAATGAAAATGAATAGAAATTAGACAAGCTTCAGTTACTTCGATGTACATCGAAATTCTTGGCTTGATAACAATCTGATTCTTTTTGTTTGAGGAAGAAAGAATAATCTTGAAGCATAAAGGTTTGGTAATTAATAAAAAGCAGATCTTTTGTGGGTAATTTCATTCTGACATCTAGCCAATAACATTAACGACATACCTGCCTTTAAAGATACCTGCCACCAAAAAGTACACCCCGTGTTAAAAACATCAGCAAAAAGTTGTGAAAACGATACCCCGTCGTAAGTTTAACTTCGTGCACCCGTTGGGCAGAACATACACAAATGTATGGTTTAAAATAAAGAGCGATCAGGCAGGGTTTGTGAAATCTGCGTATAATCATATGGGGGTTGCATAAAAGCTGAAAAAATAAAAAATGAAATGAAATAAACTTTCTGAGAATGTTTTTATATTAATATAGTTCTTAATTAAATTAACCAATATCATTTTGATTTTTGAGATCATAATCAAAATCACAATTCCATATTTTCATTTCCATAGGACGTTTATGAGTGGGATCAACATCACGTGATTCATCAACTGCCAATCCCTGTCGTTGAGGAAGGAAAGCAAGCGCCACCAGCTGCCACTCGTTCGCTGTACAAAATTGTTTCAGAGCATAAGGACGTTGTCAAAGTTGTTATTGTGTTGAGTTCTATCATCAGCTCATCGAAAGTTGATGCAAGCAAAGTTTTAGAGAAGATGAAAGATTTTGAGGAACTGTGGACTGAGGTATGGTTGTTTCATCAAATTTTGCTTGCAAAAATCACTTTTAATTTTTGAGAAAATTTTGGAGATTAACTGCTTTAATTCTTAATTTAGTGTTTGTAAAAAGATGAATGTTTATTTGTTGAATTCTTGTCAAAAGCTAGCGCTAGATCATGAAATATTGGTGTAGAAAATATCAACTGCAGCGTAACCTTAGCACCATAGGCAAGGAGTATTTGAATTATTTTGAGAATAGGCGGCAAAGTCTGCTACTCAACTTTCGGGAGAAAAGTATTGAAGGTTCTCTAATGTGAGAATATTGGCGACATCACATATTTTGCTTTGTTTGTTTGGCTACGAACTTTACATTTTGATTTTTATTTTGTAATTCATTCATCTGTTGTTCTTATCATGAATAAATATTTTTCTTCCCGTAATAACAGGAGCCAGAAGCAAAGGTCAGGGCATTTTTGGAAAGCAAACCACTTCTTTCTGAATTTGATGGACAAATTCGATACTATCAAGAGCTGGAATTACTGGCTGATGAACTACCACCAAGCTATACCCTTGGAGCAGTGACGTATATGACTGAACCATTGAAGAGAGCTTTGATGACAGAAACTGGTGTCTGGAAACAGGCGTACGGCCGTGCATTGGCGAATAAGGTATTGTATTTATGACTTTTATTAGGGCTTATGGGTAATGGAGAATTTGGGAAAACCTTCATCAGCTTACATGAAACTTAAATGAGATTTCAGTACAGCACGTTTCAAACGCAACGTCGTTTTGTTCCGAAATGGAATCGAACTTATCGTTTTTATGGAAAAATACGATTAAAATTAATTTATCCTTGAAACGAAATGTTCATCATTTTTGTATGGAATGTCATATATAAAGTCCACCAACTGCTGAAAAGAGGGACATTTTTATGCAAAACAACTATATATTTTTTACGATGAAGAGTCAGTTTTAAGAATTTGCGATTTTTTAATGAGTAACTTTTATATCAATGTTGTAATGCAGGCCAGCGGCGACATGGAAGAGATTTTCACTTTCATCGAAAATTTGAACAAACGTTTATCGAGGCCAATCAAGGACCTTGATGACGTCAGAGGAAGTATGGCGGCACTGGGAGAAATTCGGGAAGCTGAAATCAGGTTTGCTTGATTTAATTTAAGTAATTTTTGTTTGATTAAATTCATCATCTGTTGCGTTTAGGAGTAACATTTCTCGAAACATTTTGAGACCAGAGGCGGAAATTCGGTTTTAAGCTGAGGGGCCAAGCGTTCAAAATTGACTCAAATTTAGTTTCTAATGTTTTATGTTTTAGATCAAAATATCACAATCATGTCCCTTTATTTTCCTGAATCGATATGAAAATGGTTCTTATTGCGTGCCATTTAATCACAAGAACCATACGATCTAATCACAATCATGTCTCTTTATTTTCAGAATCGATATGACAATCACGCCGATCGAAGAATCGTACGCCTTGCTAAACAGATACGGATTGCATTATCCAAGTTCAGACGCAGAACGCGTCGACGGCTTGACGTACGCATGGCAAAAATTGAGATCGCAAGCCAGTGGCGTTGCTGCTCATCTTCTCAAGATTCAACCCGAATTCAAATCTGATCTTTTGGATGGCGTCTCTGTGTTCAAAGTGAATTTGAGTGAGTTCTCTCAGGATTATAGAGAAAGGTTAGTGTTTGTTTGTTTGTTTTTGTTGGTTCAGGGTTAATTTAGCCGTTTTACCTCAGTGTTTATTTTTAATTAAAAGGTAGATCATATTTAAGTTTCAATTTTGAGAGGGATAACGCAAGTGAACCTACTTAGTTAAATTACATATGTTATTATGCAGGGGCCCTGGTATAGCTGGCATACTGCCAAGAGAAGCAAGTGATCGATTGAGCATTTTCCAAGCAAGATTTGATGAATTATGGAGAAAATATCAAACCTATTCGGGTATGTTTACTGCAGGGATTTTTTATTTATTTCCTATAATTATTTATTTCTTATAATTT
>JAYJMH010063258.1:0-11974 GCA_036873815.1 Phacellophora camtschatica | reverse complement strand
TTTTGCAATTTTAATACCGGTTCTTCATATGAATTGAATGTTTGTCCCCAAACGGTAATGCCATATTGTAAAAAGGACATGAACAAAGTATTATAAATACATATCAGAGTACTTGATGGCAGGAGATTTCTAATTTTTAAAATGACGCCACAAGTTCTTGCTAATTGTTTTGAAAGTTCACTAAGATGATGCTTCCAACTGAGATTTTCGTCCAAAAGGAATCCTAAACATTTAACATATTTTACTCTGCAAATGTTTCTTTTACCTACTACTTGACTTAAATCGTTATGTCAGGAGGGATTGAAATTGCAGAGAAGTGGAAAATTATATAGTTAATTTTACTTATATTCAACGAGAGCTTATTTGCATCCAGTCATCTTTTTACGTATTTAAGTTCAGTGTTAACTTTTTTACAAGTTTTTCAAGTGTTTCAGACTCATAGTAAATATTGGTGTCGTTTCAGTTTAGTCGAAACATTAGGTAAATCATTGATAAAGACTAGAAATAGCAAAGGTCCAAGTACTGATACTTGAGGCACACCACATGTGATTTTCAGTACATCAGTATGTCCCGCTGTTGAGCGGGAACATTGCGTTGACTATCTATATTTTGAGAAGTAGGACTATTAGCAAAGTAATCCTCGAGGCCAAGATCGAGTTCGCCGATATTTGAATCATCAGACACATTTTCTTCATGTATCGGCTCGATCAAACTTTCAGTAATTTCATACTCATCTCTGTGTGACTGTGTATTATTTACAAGTAGATACAAGGATTCTTTGCCATCTACAGTTGGCTTGTTAGTAACAAAACCCTTATGTATAAGTTCCTCCAGGATCTTTTTCAATTTATCATAGTCTAGGCCACATTTATTTGCCACGTTTTTTGTGTCAGGCCGCTTCTTGTTCTTACAAATGTCTTACTTTAGCATCGTAATCCAGATCATTAGCCAGTGCAATAGCGTTCTCCTTCCAACAGTTGTTGCAAAGATTTTGATCTGACATGCAAATTTCTACATCAGAAGAACTTCTTTTACAATTCTCGGAGCGTTGTTTATAATGAAACAACGGTCTTAATACTTACATCAGTGGATCTGGAGCCCAGGGTAGCTTTCTGCTCAAGCTCAAAAGTATATTAATACCACTGGTATTAAAATAACAAAAATACAAAAATGTAACGCTGTGTTTCTAGTAATATATTCATTCATTGGTCCATTTATTCATTTGTTCGTTTGTTTTTTCTTCTCGTTCTATCGTTCGTTTCTTCATTCGTTCATTCATCTATCCATATTGACACAATCACATCGTTAAAACGAAATTAAAGTTGCTAGCAGAAGAAAAGAAATAAAAATAACACAATTTATAATTAAAACATGAAATTATTATTTACCTATATTTGTCTTTACTTTCGAGCTTGGATAAACACTTATTGACCTGCTGTCGATTTTCATGCCACTGAATGCAAAATCTACCACTTTAAAAACGATCTGCAAATGTAAGGTAAACATTTATTTAGTATATTAGACATTACAAGACACGCCTTTGAAACCATCTTCGCTTCCACAAGAATTAAGACATATCTCAAATTTTAACGCGTTTTTGAAAACGTCAAAAGCGAAGATGAATGCAAAAATGTTAACTAGTAACGTAAAGCAATTTTAATACATTCCCACTTACTTTCGCGGGAAGAAACTTTCGTGGCTTTTGCGCTTTTGAGGCGAATCCGCGAATTCTTATTCCGCGAAATAATGCATTTGCGGTACATTAAACAACAGCTATATACCTCAATGTAGCTATTTAGACCAGTGCAAAACTTGTCAACCATAGTGATCACGTGTTCGTCTGCTTGGGAGAAGTAAACGGTTCCTTGTAGAGAAATTTCTAGTGTCTTGGATGGAAATTTGGACCCTACAAAAATAATTAATTATAATTAAATTGAAAATTCAGACATTGGGTTCATTAAAATTTTTAATTCAAAAGTTTGATTGGCAACCATAGCAATTGAAATTTAGTTTCGGGTTTCGGTTTGAAATTCTAATTGCCAATTCAGACATTGGGTCCATTAAAACTTCAAATTAATAAATTATGAAATTTTTACCAATAATCTACAATCAAATGGAAACAATCTGATGCCCCATGGAAACAACATTTTCACAAGTTTACTCTTTAAATTTTAAATTCAAATGTTGTACTCGTACACTGGATTTAAACCTCCCATTAGCTTGGCTAACCTCCCATTGGTGCAAAATATATTCTTTATATTGGTAAATCGCAACTGAATATTATTATTTGTAGTAGACGTCATCTCTTGTTATTTGTGCAAGAAACGATGCATTTTCAAATAACTCTGTTTTCATGAGCGCATTAAAAAAAACTCTGTTTTCATGAGCGCATTAAAAAAACACAAAAACAAACAAAAAACGGAGCAAAATTGAGTATTTTGATATGAAAATAGTTCAAAGTGAAATGGCCTGTAATATTTGAAAAAGACAGAAAAACATTAAGAATTGCTATGAAAAAAACAAAAGTACCAATTGTCCAACAAAGTGTGCTTTTGTCAGCAATACCAACATTGCTGGAAGAAGGAATTATATCAATCTTCTTGATAGGTTTTCTGCAAAGAAAAACAATAAAACGTGTAATCGCTTACAGAGCAATTTCTAATTTTAGTTGTAATATTTGTAATATAATTGCAAAATAGATTCTATTTACAGAAAAATTGCTCACAACATTGAAAAAAAATATATTTACGGAATGTGAGCCTTCAGCAAAGCTGATTCTCAAGGAGCCATATTATCACAAAGTAAGTAAGTAAGTAGGCCGGCCATAATAGGTCGAAGGCAACCCAAAGGCTCCTTTTTCGTTTGCAGCTACCCATTGTACAACTGGTCCCAAACCCGAGCTCTTGCAGGGCCACACCATCCTTTAACATTAAATAACTATCAATATACATCAACTATTACCTGTTAAAGAACGGAATATAGACTCTAAGATTTTCGAAAGAATTCTTCATATCTTTCAAAAGTTTTAGCTGAATATTTATGCTCACGTTGTCTTTTTCATTCTGGAATATAAAAATAATCGATAAGAAAATGTCAAAGAAAACATGAATATAATTGACAAAGTTAAAAATTAAAACTGGTAAACAAAAACACCCTTTTATAAACAAACTCTAAAGTAAAAAGGTTAAAATAAACAGTGAAAGTAAATATCAAAATGTTGACAAAGTTAAAAATTAAAACTGGTAAACAAAAGTACGCTCTTATAAAACAAAGAGCATAAACTTACTGTCATTCGGTAGAAGGCCATAATAGGTAAGGCTTCTAAAGATGATCGTGATTTATAATAGCAAAGATGAAAACTTTCAAGTGGTGGGCAAAAACGAATTGATTTAACTCCATAATCAATGGCTGGGCTCTTCTCTGGGTCTGCCATCGTGGGTGTTAACGTATCTGACAACTGAACAGAATTGTGATATGCAGTATTTTCCAATATTGTCGCATCAGATGTTGCAACGAGATCTAATGATACTTCTGGTGCTCCTTCAAGCTCTGACTGCAAAAGTGAAACATTACAAGATACACTGTATTGTCAAAGATATATTTCTCTGCGAAAAGGCACAATTTATTCTTATAATTAAGCTACAGCAAGTCGCTGCAATTCAGAAACGAACATATAAAAAACCAGAGCTTGTGGTCAAAACCATTATTGCTCTCACTTTTTTTTTTGTTGAATTTGCTCTCTGTTCGCAAAAGATATAAAAAGTTAATTAATTTACTTATTCCATGAGATATCAAAGCGACCAACTTCCCTTGAGACAGATAGCTCGAAGTATTGCAAAGGATAAGAAAACTTCATTTGAAAAATGTGAATTTCTTAATTTCGGAGACTTTAATTTCGGGGCAGGGCGCCACTCTATTCCCTGGTTTGATAACCTCATACCCCCAGCTGATCTGGTACTCATTTACAGACCTTGAAAAGATAGACAGCTGAGTTGGTTGGCTGTGGGTTTCGTAGTTAGTAGACTTGCCCCAAGTCTATTTCGTGCCAAATCACAAATTTTACTTCGTATTTAATATATCGAGGGAATGCCATATTGAGTGAACCAAGTCTACGTAGTTAGCAATTTTGACAACTGGTCCCAAACCCGCGCTCCCACAAAAAGTTTGGCTTCGAAACATTGCGCCTTAACCACTTAGTCACACCGCCATTTCTTAGCCACTCGACATTTCATAGTCATATGTGCATTTAGCTTAAAAATTCATTTCGAGAAACAAATTTTCAGAACATCTTATCAAAATAAAGCAAATAGAATAAAATTTCATAAAATGAAAAATAACATAAAATTAATTATTCATTATATGACATGACAATGAAATATTTTTCTACTGTAAACTCAAACGTAAGCTCTTTTTCTTTCAATTTTTCGTTAATTAAATTTTAAATGTGAAGCGCAGTGTAATATATAATATTTAAAAAGTTTTTTCGTGTGAAAGCCGCAAGGTTGATATATATCAACATGCTATTATCCCTGTGATGTCGTTCGGTAACTCTCATTTCTTGTTTGTAACATTTTATTATGCACATACAATAAAGAGTTAAAAAGATTTGAAAATAAAACCAACCCTTGAAAATAAATCAACACCTAGGTATAGCCATATGGCTCATTGACATACGACGTAAAAATTCATATTTTCATGAGGCAAATGCGGGCAGAACTTCATATTAATTTCAGATATTTCAACATAAGTTAAGTTGGCTTGCATTTGCTAATTAACCGAGAGTGACTAGATATTCAAGACAAAGCAAATTCTATCAAGCAGAAAATCAAAACATCGCTTTGGTCGTTTTGTTTTCCTGCTTGGTAGACTACGCTTTGTCTTCGATGGCTAATCGCTTTGAAATTGGCCTTGTCAATTTCGCTATTCTTATAAAATCTTCCCGTGTTATGCCGTATTCCTTTTGCACGAATGTATTCATAAACGATGGTGAAATTCAGTGTCTACCTTGCAGTTGATCGTTCCATATATCTCGCATACATCCGGGATATCAGGTTTATAGTACTGAAAAGCAAATCAAGAAAATATTTAATACTTAAATACACAGAAATAAAGACAAGAATGTAATTTTATCCATAAGCTTTTCGGACAACTGAATAAAAGCCGCTTCGTGGCAACATTTGTAAGAATATCCAAATAGCTTTCTGAAAATGATCTCTGCATGCAACTGATTGTAGTGAACGACAAAATAGGAAATTTAACACTCGTGTGCGTGATCAAAAGTGATGGTTTAAATTTCAAAGAATCATTAAATAAAATTATAAATCTATTTTCGCTTGAAAACATTACATAAAGCATACTTTTAATTTTTTCATCTCCATTTAATCAAATTCAAACTTTCTAAGAAAAAGTCCACTAAAGGTTTGTGTTCTGTGTCTGATATTACGCTAACAACACCATAAAAAAAATCTAACTTGTTTCCCCCTAAAAACTCCATGTGGTACAATGAAAAATACTACAAATGGGAGAAATGACAGGGGGCGAATATGCAAACAGGCATTATAAAGATTTAAAAATCCCTCCATTCATCAACAGAACTTCAGTCAGATTCGTATAGTGTACTCCCCCTGCTAAAGTACACTTACCCATTGATTTGTATAAGAATTATGATTATTCTCAGGGAGTAATAAGTTGAACAGTTTTCGACAATCTTGCCATGTCTTTCACGATAACGAGGTACTCTCCTTTGCAGAGGTTCCCTCTTTTCACATGCGAATATTTTGCGATGCGAATCATTTGGGAAGAGGTTCGTTTAATTAATTTGTTTTCAAAATTCAATACTCAAACTGAAAAATACCTGAACGCATCTAACTTTCTCTTGAATGAATATTTGAATAGTTTGTTTGCCTTTATACACACTGGGCCTCCAAGCTGGTACCTGAAATCACCAACACAAAAACTTAACCAAATGATTTCTTCTCCTAAAAAACTGAAATTCTCTTTCAAAATACTAGATATTCACTTCCCTTTAAAAGCAAACTTGAAAAGCATGAATGATTTCCACAAAAAAGTAGTAAAAAAATACCTCGATGGCACTAAAGCCAAATAATTACCTTCTATTTACTTAGTTGATAATCATGAAAAGTAGTAATGAATGTTTGTTAAATTCAGAACTGTGCAGCTATCAAAACTACCTCCCACGAAGTCGTGCATACCTTCTGTTTCAAAACTAATGCTGAATCTTTAGATGACAATATGCCTCGAATCGTAGCAGGGTCCATTTCTTTCGGAGTTCCAAAAGGCATGCAGATAAACAAATAATCTCTTAGTTCTTTCAGTTTTTCTTCTGTTACCTGAAAATGATTTATTGTTTAAAAGAAAGGCGTATATTTTTGAGCTATTGTTTTTGACAAGTACCGTAAGAATTCGATTAAGCCCAGGGGGCTTATACAAGATTGGACCTTTGATATGGAGGCTTATTCGAGGAGGGGGGGGGGGGCTTATTAAAATGTCAGCTGCCCTGAGAGCATTATCTAAAAAAACAGCACGAGTATTATCTAAAAAAAGATGCAAAGTATTATCCAAAAAGGGAATTGTCTGTTTTGACAAAATAGGGGGCTTATTCGATAGGGGGGCTTATTCTAGAGGGGGCCTATTAAAAATTTACCTTGAAGAGGGGGGCTTATTCGAGAGGGGGGCTTAATCGAATTATTACGGTAGTTTCCAAAATAAATCATGATTAGCAATAAAAGAAAATGCTGCTTTAGACGTTTTGAATTTAATAATCCTAAAGACTCAACGAAACAAATAACTTCTAAAGCAAATGGAATTATGAAGTGCTAAAATTATCTTGTTGTTCGTTGCAACATTTATAAAAAAAAGTACTTAAGCCTTGGCAAAATAAAACAAACAATGTTCTACAAACATGCTATGTTTGCTAATGTTTGGGGCCAGCGTCAAGGTAATGAAGACACACGCCATCTCTAGACATATGACAAATAACATTTGCATATTTCGTACTTAAAAAGGTTTGTTGAAATTTAAATTCTATTAACGAATAATGTTTGTCATATATCTAGAGATGGTGTGTGTAATTTTCCCCACTATTATGGTATTATGATCTGGCACCAACTAATGCCTGTACCACAGGGACTCAAGGAAATTCCATTTCCTAGGGTCCCCGTGTTTGTAAGTTTGTGTTTGATAAACAAAATTTCCAATATTTGTTTCAGAACACATGTTTGCTCCCATGGTCTAAGAATTACCTCAACGCCTGGATTCCGTGCTCCAATAACATCTGAAATATTTTGCATAAGAGAATAAGCTATAGTGACTGGACCTCTAAAAAGTAAAATTAAAATGTTTTACTTCTTCTCGTAATATAGACTATTAGAACGTACATTTTTATTCAAGCATTTTAATTGTTATTTCCTACAGTTAAATGTATTTATTTCGAATCTTAAAGCTACATTTTTATCAGAGGCGGAGCTCAGCTTGGAGGATTGGGAGGCAAAGGCTCTTCAACTGGAAGACTAGACTGCAAAACCAGTGAATACGATGCAGCCATAATACAGTAAAAAATTGCCGACTAAGAGAGACTAAAAAGCAGTCACGCCCTTGCCCCTCATTGGATCCACCACTGATTTTAATGTCACAGCTTAAGAGTACCTCCATAATATGTTTGAGAAACCAAGAAAAATTACTCTATTCCATATTAAAAAAAAAAGCTTTCGAAAATTTAAATTTCAAAGTAATGAAGGTCTCCCATCGGTGATGAATGCAAATAGGATTCGGATTTGCAAACTGCAAGCAATAAATATTTATTTAAAGTAAAAAAATTAGTGTTTTAAACACACAACCAACAGCTGTCAATCTTTGAAAAAGCACTCAATAACAACACAGATCAATGCTTGCTCTCAGCAATCTGATATCGTCCCACGGCACGGTATGTACGTACGCCACAAAACACAAGGATTATAGCAATAATAATTTACTCTCATTAAATTGCTTCAATTTGGTGCCAGAAATTTTTAGAATTTGAAAGTGCCTCCACTAAGTTCCAAAGAAAAGTAAGACCTCTTTCGAGTAGCGATCACGCCCTTTTTGCAGTCCTGACACCATATTTCCTCACATGTTCAGAATCACTGAATTCAGTTATTGTTTTATGTTGTTCCTATAATTTTCTAACGTTAAGTCAGTGTACCATTTCTCTTTCATAATGCTTCCAATCCATTATTTGGAAAATTTTAACAATCCCGTGATGCACCAAACACTTTGAAGAATTATGCACCTATAATGCACCTAAACGGTTAATTAAAATGTCTCTAAAATTAAAAAAAAATTAACGTAAATATGTGGGCTTACAAGTAAGTAAATACACTCACATTTCTTTGTAATTCATTTTTCGAGTATCAGTCTTAGTTGTATTCACCAGTGGTAAGCAAGCAAAAACAAACCCATTCTGAAATAAAAATAATTGTTGTTGTCGTCAGCAAAATCAATATTTTTAATGCTGATATACTGTTCACACTGTGCTTTTGCCACACACAAATTTCTACAGATTAAAACATATCTTAGAAAAGAGAAATATTATTAATTATGCTTCAATCAATATCAAATATCAAAACCAGCTGGTAAAAAGATTTCATTAATTATTTTCATTGAAATGAAGTAAACAAACCTTTGAAATTGCAACAACAGGCCAAATCGCATCATCAAGTATGCTGTACATGGGAGCTTGCTTTTGTAAGAGACATGAATCAAACCGCTTCACAAACTGAAACATAACATGAATTGCAGTCCAAAGTTTGAAAATTCTTCTGAAATCATTTGCTGTGCAACAGTACTACAGCACTGACCCCTTGCTGGGAAATTATTGTTAGATTCGTACCACAGGTTTTAGGAATTGTGGTGTGTTTTATATTTTTGGGGTTTTGGTTTCTCGTCACACATGCATTTTTATGGTGTTCTATCACCTATTCACTCTTTTCTTTCTCTTGTTTGGGGATGGGTGGCAAGACATAATAAAAATGCATAGGTGATAGGAAACCAAAAAATATAAAACAATTCCAAAATACTCTGCTGTACCCCTGCTCAAAGTCTGAAATAAGTGTGTCTGAGGAATTGATGGAGTAGATTTGGTTTAGTTTGAGTTTGACATTCCACAGCAAGTTGGGCAATATCAATGAAAAGTGTGCAGCCCTGTCAAGTGCACATCATCCTTTATTGAGATTACCTCATGTTGAACCGAGTTCATTTTATTTAATTTAGCAGTGCCATTAGGCATACAATGTTAAACTCTTCTCTTGTTAAAAAATTCTAATAATTTCTGTTGTTAAAATTTTGCCTCATTTTAAAAGTCCATCAGCATGCTACTAATGCAAAAAACCCACACAAAATATAAAGATTGCACCATAATACAGTACCTCATTGCTGGATCTGAAAACTTGTAACTCATCAAGTATTGCATCAGCAATCTCATTGTCACTGGGTAAAATAAAATTTGGCAGCTTTTTCGCATTTGCTGCCCTTTTCAAAACAGTTGCATATTGCCTATGAAAAATAATTTATTAATTAACTAAGGGGCTGCAAAAATATTAATTTTGTTACCATCATTATGATGCTTTGTTTGGGGAGGGCATGGTTTGCTCATGACATTTTCAAATTTTTTTTAATTACGGAAGACTAACAAATCGATTTTGTCACGGTAAAAGTCCTTTGGACGTTTCAGGGGGAGGGGGTTTTGTTTATTGACATTTCTTTTTACACCAAAAACATCAATTTTTCAGGGCATCCGTATGGGGTTTATACTAGGCCTACAGCGTATTTTGGCCTTTTTGGGGCCGTTTTGCACTCAAATGACAAAATTTTACGACAACATCGATTTTTGGAATTTTGGGTTATGGACGTTCCTCTGCAGGGGGGGGTCCAGAAGAAACGTCGAAAGGATGTTCCCCGTGACAAAATCGATTTGCGAGTCTTCCCTTACACATAATCACCCCCTAGCTTTAGGCCAGGTTGGAGAATTAACGTCATAAAGAAGTTTTTGGTAACAAAATCGATATGTTTGCAGCCTCACTAATAATGACAAACTGATGCCAGTGGCAGTGCCAAAAAATTCATTTTATATTTCACAGTATTATAATTTTTATACATAAATTGAAAACAATGCAATTAATGATAAAAATAAACAATAAGATTTATTAACTGGATAAAGATTCTCGATAGGTGCATGCAAAAACTGACTTAGGCAGAAGGAGGAGGGGCTTTTTTTAATTTTAGGCCTATTCCTATTTAAATAAATAGCTTTATTACCGGGAAAATATTATTTTGCTTTTGCTTTCTTGTGTTCTGTCCAAATCTACAATCCATATTGCACAAATACTCATCTCTTGCATCCAGAAAAGTGCACTCTCGTGTTTTAGCAAGACTTGGAGCAAGTTGTGACCATTTCTTTCGCCGCCATTACTCTGCACTGCTTTTTGAGAATCCTCAAAAATTGTCAAATATAAGCAGCGCCACCTTATGCTTCCACCTTTTCATTAATTGGTGGTGGTGCATATTTATTGTTTGTTTTTGTGTGTAATGAAAATTTTGTTTTTCTTCATTAAAAATGCAAGACAGCTTATTTTCTCATTCAAATGTAAACAAATTGTTATAAGCCTTGTTCGAGTAGACATTTTCATTTGCCACGAAGTGTTGAGGTCTTGAAGAGAAGAAAAATTAGCAAGAAAAGCAAAAAAGTAAGTTTATTATTGAATGGTAAAGAAGGCATGAGTTATAAAATAAAGGTTCGTTAAAGCAGGCACTGTTTGAAAACTTTCATTTACAAAGACCATTTCTTCAAAACGATAAAATATGTATACTTGGTCGTTGGAAGAGGATCTCAATGTCCCTGTTTTGTTTTCATATTTTTAACCTTTTTCCTATGACTTTTTTGAGGGTTTGAGAGTCAAGTTTTGCAAAAAAATGAAATGACCTATAAAAAACATTCAGAGGTCAACAAACAATCAGAACTAACGAATAATATATAATTAATAATGAGGCGGCCAATACAATCAAAAACTATGTTAATCAAATCCACAGCCGACAGGATTGCCTTAAAAAAAATTATTGTGAGAAAATTAAATCTACTTTAAATTAGGCTTTTTACATTGGAGATCTGGAAAAGAAGCTTATGTCTGTCCTTATGTGCGTAATATGTTAATACACCAGGTGTCCTCAGAAATTATTTACAAAATGTAATCACTTATCTAGGGTCAACTAGCAAGTTTCTCATATCACATCAATCCGATTTCTTATTGGATGACAATGATAATAGATAGCTAAAATAGATAGCTAAAAATGCTGTAGTTATTTGCCATTATTAATGCTTTTGCAAGCGATCAATAATTTGCTTTAAATCTTTTCGCTCCCTGTATTTCGGTAAAAATGTGGAAACCACAAAACAAAAAAAACAACGCAACTGAGGGGTGCAGTACCATTTGACTTGGATAAGGGACATGCCCTATATTTCTTGATCTGAGATTTCGATTTTGATAATATATTTTTGGGTCTGAAAATTGTTCTTAAAAAAATCTAATATTGGCTCTAAAAAGTTAAAAATGTTATATTTCTTGGTAAAATATTAAGAAATATCATAGAAATATTAATAAAAAAATGCTACAGGCAGCAAAATTGCGTCATAACATGCACCATCGTGTTCGATTTTTGGGTTTGGGTTTTCGTTCCATTGTAAAAGCAAATGAGAAACCAACATCTAATACAGAAAAGATTACACGTTTTTATAACAGCCAGCTTCGGTTTTAATTTTGATTTTCATTATTTTTTGGAATAATTTGTTAACAAACTTGTTATTGGGGGGGGGGGGGGGGCTATCTATTTTAAATTTTTGCTTTTTCCTCTATTTATGATATATTTTATATCCATTTTTGCATTAAAAAAAAAAAAATAAAACAAAAATGGCTGTTTTAAACTA
>JAYJMH010063247.1:0-11976 GCA_036873815.1 Phacellophora camtschatica | reverse complement strand
AATACGCTGTAAGTATCTTCGTCTAGTTTTTCATTTAACAAGATGCTAACAATTAATTTAGAAGCAATTTGTTTTTTTGCCATATTTTTTTACAAAATTGACATTGACGTCAGCAAAAAATCGAACGTTACTTAGCAACAATGTATCTTCACAGTAAAAAAAAATTCGTATTTCTTTGGGAAATTTTTCTCTCGAAAGTCTACCGTTTTCAGAATCAAATCTCCACCGTTTTCAGAATGTGTGTTCTTTTGAAAATGTACATTTCTCTACGAAGTCTACCGTTTTCAGAAGATTTTAGATTACCAAAAGAATACGCCCTAAGTCTCAAATCTATTTTTCCTTATAGCACTTGATTCACAAAGGAGAAAAAAACGCAGTTAGTGGCAAAAACGAAACCAGGAACACGAGAAAAAAACAAACAAAGGAAAATTCAGAAATAAAGTCTCCTTTATCTCGCTAATTAAGATTTCCATTACGTGTGATTTTTCAATTCAGGTAAAAAACAGACGAGCTTTGCAGAAAAATTTACTTTGAGAATAATTTACTTCTCTCACGCAGGTGTTTACAAAACAACTCACCGTTGATCAGCAGCGCTTTTATCTGATCCACGATGTGCATCTTTCTAAGGGATGCCATTGAAAAGAATCCGTGTGGCAGCTCTGTAGGATTACTAAAGAAAATAAAGGTCGACAAAAAGAGCGAATATGTGGCCAGACGCCATGCAAAAAACATACATTATTGATTTAAAAATGGAGAAAAATCCGTCATTTAGAGCAGAAAAGCTGCCCACGTATTTTAACGTCAAACAGGCTGACTCAAATTAGCGTAAAACTGTGGATTTAAAAAAAGAAATAACAATGTGAGGACTTAATCAATCAAAGAAAAATTAGAAAGAAAAAAGACGGCTAAAGGAACGTTAAAGTGCAAAGGTAAATTCTCAAACATATATATCTTAGTTTATTTTTATCACATTAAAAATGCATTTACTTAGATTGGTACTAGATTTCAGATTTCAGATTTTTATTCTCCAGCAATAGCCCGTTACAACCATATAACGTTTAATTCTATTAATGGGTACGTTACATAACATTCAATAACCATAAGAATTATTACTAAAACATTTATTTACCTTTTAAGTTACACAGATAATGTGTAACTAAATTTCAAGCACGCCGGTACATTTTATTGCAAGAAACACGTTTATGAGAAACTGTAATTATACACGTACTTCTGACCAGGACATCCAAAAATTATTACATTTATAAAACATTACATAAACTTTAAAGGATTACACATACATACACATTACATAAACTTTCCCCGCCTTCTATACATAAACTTTCTCCGCCCCTTCTCAGCACAAATGATTTTAGCTGTTGATAGAACACTTCCCAAATCATTTTTATTTTCTCGATTTTCCTTTTAATAACTTCAAAATTAGAATGCATAAAATGATATGTCTTGTCTTTGAAAGAAGTGATGGCAGGCAAAAGCAAGCAACAGACAATTTTTTAAACTTTTCACCCTGGGAAAAGCCATATGGATCATTGCTAAGCAATGTAAAATGTCAAATTTTCAGGAGGTAAATAAGTGTTTGTAAGTGCTACCCGCTGAAAAGTAAAACTTGCATAGGATTTGCCTGGTTAGCAAAAGTAAATCTCAAAAAACGAATCTCAAGCAAGAGTGCGTGTATTGAATGATAATGATAAAAAATAAAATATTTCTTGCGGGAAGTGATATAAAATTAAATTAATTGAAATAATCGAAGGTGGTAACTAGTTCGCTGCTTTGGGAACAATATGTGAATTGTCAAAAAGTGGTGCACGGCTTAACTGTTGTACTTACCAATTTTCATCGACTTTGCATCAGTAATTTTTGAGTAATCATTGATTTTATGTTTTGTTACTTTCAGAACACAAATATATTACGTCACAAATTCTCTTAGTTTCACGTGTCGCGAATTCAGACACTAAGGCCTGAACTTCAAAGAAAAATATATCGAAAGCTAAAAGAGATATCGAGAAACGGAACATTCATACGTCATTGTCCAAGGCCTTTTAGATGAAAAATTAAAACGTTTCGTATCATATGCACTTTAAAGTTGACACTTGAATAGATTTAGCTGATATTGCTGCTAATTTAGGCTAACTATGACACGTGCAACTCACATGCAACTCACAAAATAACATTAATTTAACCATTCATTGGTCATGAACGCTCAAATCCTCAATGAAACGGTGGATATTACCTCACCTAGGTCGTCCATCAGGATATTAAAAGCGGATATCAAGACCCACGAGAACGGGCGAAAGGTTAGAATCATAATTAATTACATTGATTTTACCTTTTGTCATCTTCAAGCTTTGGTGTGAGGACTTTGAGGTACTCCCTGATTAAATTAATTAGTTGAATCAATAAACAGAATCAATAAATAGAATCGTTCTTCAATCACTTATCACACTAATCAGTAATCAATAATCATTAATTTAAATTCGCCAATTATTATCACACAAAAGAAAAATTACCCAATAATTAATAACAATTATTAAATTATCATCATATGTGATCATTAATCAGTGATCAATAATCAGTAATCAATAATAATTAATCAATGATCATTAATTGCAGATGAACAATGTATCATCATAGTATAGAAACATTACACAATGATCAATATAATTGATAAATAATCATCATAAGTGATCAATAATCAGTGGCCGTTGGTCAGTGATCAATAATCATTAATCAGTTATCGTTTATTGTTGCTCAACGATTTAAAAAATTAAGAAACATTTGAGTCTCACCTTGAAGTGGCTGTGAATTCAGGAGATTCAAATTCTTGCTGATGACAACGTAATAACATTCTTTCCGACAAAGCTTTCTGGCTCTAATGAAATAAAAATATTTTCAAAAAAAAAATCATAATTAATGAAAACATGATTAACCAAGTCATTAGTAACATGAAAAAGTATTTAATTTGAAAATAATCATCCTTTGAATCTCCAATAAACAGAAGCATTGCAATAAATTATAAAATCAGCTGTTCGTGATATTTTGATTTCATCTAAAGCCTGGTTTCCTCTCGAAACTGCAATGTAAAAATAAAAATCACAGGGGGATATTTAACTTTTATAACAAGGGGTTCTCTCTTGATAACCCCTCAAATATTAAAGTTATTTTTTGGTAAACCCAAATATTGTTTGAAATTTTGAAATTTTTACCTCTTAGTTACCCCTAAAATATTGTTAAAGTTACAACTCAGTGGGATTTTACAATAAAATTATAAATTGTAACCGAAAACAAAACGGTAAAAAGTTTAATGAATATTATCCTTGCTGATACAAATTTCAGTCACAAATTTACAAGGTGTCCCAAAAATTATCCCCACGTTTGCAAAGCTGCTATGGAGGAGCACTGGTTTTGGCAGTTGTGTTTTTGTTTGAATTCAACGTGAGAGGCTTAAACTTAAAGTTTGATGTTATGTTTGCCAACACTTAGTCAATAATCAGTGAGCTATACTCAATCAAACAAAAAACAGAAGATTTCAGCTACTGGAATCTGCTGAAAATACTACATAAAGGTTGGCTTTCTTTTTGCAAACAAGGTATCAAACTTTAAGCTGAAGCCTCTTGCACCAACGTCAAAAGCAGTAAGAAAATTATCAAAACAAAAGCTCCTCCATAGCAGCGTTTCAAACATGGAATATGTTTTTAGCCGCCCAGTAGGTTCCAAAAAATTTATGCTCTACAAATAGATCAGTTCATCGCTTAGAAAAAAATTGTGTTAAACTTTGGTTATTTAAAAAAAATGAACCTAACACTGAGAAAATTGCTAAATTGAAATAAAAATATGTATAATATGTATAAGGTTCTTGCTGGGTGTCGTTTTTGTGTAATTTTGTTACTTGTTAAAAAAAAATGGTCGCAGTGTTGATATGTATCTAGATGCTTGCTCACTGTGAGAAATGGTGTTATAGTTTTAGAAGAGTGATGGTGTTATGCCTTGTACTTCCTAGACCCCCATTTTCATGAAACTATATTGTTTTGAAGAGCAAAGTTAAATCTTTCAACAAATAAAATGAAATCATTGAAAAGGTTTTTCGTACAGTTTTTGGAAAATATTTGACATCTGTCCAAGATTCTTCTGCCAACTTTTGCTCGAGGCTTTGAAATGTCTGTCGTTTCTTTTTGGTTTGATCAAAATCTGTCTTCGCAAAACGAGTCTGAAACAAAATAGCAATTTCAAGTATGCGAAATCAAATGAAAACACCTTATTGTCGCATCCGCTTTCACACTATCTGAAACATTCGCTGTTTAAACAAAATACGCTCCACATCCGCTATTTCAAACAAAAATAAGTTCAATTTGTTACTTTTTCTACCAGGTGACCCAAAGAAACCATCCCTGTTTGCAAAGGCTACAAATATTAAATTGCACTCAAAACAACGTCTGAAAGGCAAACTGAGAGTTTGGTATATCACACATGCAGTCATCTGTGATCACATTTACCAGTCCAAAACTGAAAATGAAAATTGCTCTCATTATTTGTGAGCTTCGAGTCAATTTGGAGGAGTGCCATTCGTTTAGAGTCCACATTTTGACATTAAAACAACCTGCTGGCTTCTATATCGACTTGGGAGTTTGATCAGTAAATCTTTTCAAATTGTATACTCCCGAGTAGCTTAAAGCAAGAACATTGTTATAATGTCAAAACATGGACTGGAATTAAATGATGTTTTTTCAGATTAAACTGAAATTTCACACATTAGGGGAATTTTAGTTCACGTTCTTGACAAGTAAAAGTGATCGCAGTTGACTGAATGATATCCCAAACTCTAAGCTTGCCCTTCGGACATCATTTTTTCAACAATTTGGGGTTTTCGGTATTACTGAAATCGATCTACAGCACTGCAAACGAGGATAGTTTTCTTTGGATCACCCGGTGTAAGAACGGCCTTTATAGGAAACTCCAAGCTGAGATTTGGGTTAAATGTTTTTGTATCCCAAAACCTACTTACATTAAGTACAAGAGACAATGCAGGCGTGGAGCACTTGACCGAAAACACACTTTAAAGATGTTTTTGAGAAAGGTGGGGGGTAGCTAGTTTGTCAAAAATCAGTCTAAAAAGGAGAACAATCCAGACTGAAACCAAAGATAGCTGTTCTTATAAAAAAACAAGCAGTTTACAAATCCCTATCTCAAACATTTGCTACTTTGTATCAGAGAAAGTATCAGTAAAAAGTATCAAAGAAAAAACATGGCGGAAAATGCATGCTTCTTCTTACAGCTTATGTCTTTACTGTCAATAGTTGTTACACTGCTACCATAAATCCTCGAATTTTGTTTTGTCTTTTTTAGGTGGAGGCTTATCGAGGGGGCTAATTCGAGGATTTACGGTATAATGGTTATTGCTTAGAGTTCTTAATGATACAACAAGGCTAGAAAATTTGCATTTTTAATTAAAATAAGGAGAAATTTACTGAAAAAACAAAGCAATCCAAATTTCATAAACTAACCAAAACAGGTTTTGCTTCTTCGTCTTCCTCCTCCTCTGTAAAAATGCAAAAAAAAAAACTGATAATAGATGTTAAAAAATAAAGTGTTGATAAATACTAACTTATTGACAACTTACAATACGTTATCCTTTACTGCAGTAGAGTTCCGCTTATAAGAAACCAATTTACAAGTAACCCTATGATCACTGAGATATACTTAACGAAAGTAAAAATACAGAACTTTTGCTGTTGTGATCTGCTGAAAATACAACATTATGGGTTTGAGTGAGCCATTAACGTTTGACTTTCATTTTGTAAAGGTCGGGGATTACTCAGTAGATTACGGCAAATAAGGCATCAAATTTTAAGTAAAAACGTCAACGTCAAGCAAAAACAAATTTATCCAAACTTGAGGAGATTTTTTGGGCCTTATATAGTATTTTTGATTGCATAATATGGCGTCTTGCTAAACTGAGCTGGTACTCATTTACAGACCTGGACAAGATAGACAGCTGAGTAGACCATTAACGTTTGGCTTTCCTTTAGTAAAGCTCGTGTATTACTCGTGTATTACTAGTAGAGTAGATTATGGCAAATAAGGCATTAAACTTTAAGTTCGCGCTTCTCACATCAACGCCAAGCAAGAACAAATATATCAAAACTAATCTCCCTCATAGCAGCTATCCAAACTTGAGGAGATTTTTGGGCCGCACGTAATATTTGTGATCATGTATTAATCAGTAGATTATGGCAAATAAGGCATTAAACTTTAAGTTCGCGCTTCTCACATCAACGTCAAGCAAGAACAAATATATCAAAACTAAAACTCTCCCATAACAGCTATCCAAACATGAGGAGATCTTTTGGGCCACTCCCATTTTTTTCGACTGCATATGACGCTAAACAATCTTCTTACCAATGTTGACACTTGCAGTTGTTTGTTTGTTTCCATCTGCTCTATCCAAATATTCAAAGGATGGCCTAAGCTGTACAAATCCATGAATCGGCGTGAGGTGTAGAGTACCTTAGAATTTATAAATACATCCATATATAAATATAATGGTTTTGCATGTGGTACCAACAAAAAATTTGAAGAATGTTGAAATATAAAGAAAAATCGATAACAATGAATGAGAGTAGATTACACAACGTTACAAGCATGTAGTCTTGTTAAATAGTTTACTTATTTTCAACCATAAATAAGCATTACACCGGGTGCCCCCAAAAAGAGTCTCGACGTTTGAAAAATCACCAAAATTTGATTTAATTACGAATTTCAAAAATTATAAAAGGACCAGGTTAATTTTATAAGCAGCGGTTATTTTGGTAATGTTGACGAATGATGACGTAATTTCAGTTTGAAAAACCTAATTGTGAGCAATGCTTTCTTAAAAACTTTGTAATCTAAATGGAAAAAATTTATTTTAAAACGTTTAAAGCATCAAATGATAACTTAGCATCATATTTATAAGATTTGTAATAATATGGCACGATGGCAACTTGCAATAAAGTGATTTATTAATTTCTCATAACTTTTCCAATATTTCCGATGTGCTGGTGAAATATTAGACATTGTAACAATCAAGTTAGCTCTTCCAGTCCATGGCAACGTAAAAATGATGTTGATTGGTAACATACTCGAATTGTGGTGATCTTTTAAACGTCTAAACATTTTTGGCTCACCCGGAATAAGTCGTCATTTCTTCACATACGGTTGGCATTCGCCATTTCAATTGCCTGTTATCTCAAACATTCGCTATTTCGAAAAAACTTCCATTTCCCCTCGCTCGGCTTTCTTTTGAGATACTGCTCGTAAATTCGAAAAATCTACCTCGCATAGGTTTCAATTTCCCGTGAGAGTTCGAGGTAGCGGATTTCAAGTGCATTTATATACACATCATATTATATCACAAAATATTAACAAGAACCTTGATTTTCCAGCTAGTTGTTTGATAAAATAATAGCAGCACTTAATTTCCATTATTATTGTTCTGTTAACAAAGCAGAGAAAGTTTCTTATCTCAATGGAATTATCTGCAAAAACATGTTGTGTGTATAAGTCGGGAGAGTAAACTTTTGGCTCATTTTCGAGGTCAAAAATCTCGACTTATACACGGAGATATACTAAATGGTCAAAACAACGTGAGTCTATTCGCATTCAATGGCATTGATTTTAATTTTAATGTCAATATTATTTATATCTATATACCGGGCTACCCAAAATAGAACTATCCCCATTTGTAGGGATGTAGCTTGAAATCTGTGAGGATAACTATTTCATTTGGAATCACGTTTACATGTTTACGTGCGAAACTAGAAATTAAAATAGTCGTCATCCACGAGCTTTTTAATTCAATTTAAAGAAACGCCATTCATTTCCAGTCAATATTTTGATAGTAAAACAACCTGATTGCTCTTATATCGACTTGGGCAGTTTTATCAGTGAATCTTTTCAAATTTTAAACGTCGAAAGCACTACTAAAGCAAGCAGACTGTTTAAATGTAAATAATGGGCTGAAATTAAATGATGATTTTTCAAATTAACATAAACTTAGCTCACAAATCAGTGCAATCCTAAGTTTTTTACAACTAAACGTGATCGCAGATAGCTGGATAATATCCCAAATTTTAAGTTTTTCTTTCAAACGTTGTTTTATGCACAAGATTCGTAGCTTCGCATATTTCAAGCTACAACCCTACAAATTAGGATACATTTTTTGATACATATGACATTTACCAGATAGTTTTAAAATATAAATCAAATAAAAATACGCATGTTTGTTGGGCAAATAAAACAAACAAACAATGATTCAACAAAATGTATACATTTATCCATCATCAAAAATTCAAATTTCCTTTCTTTCTTTCCCTCATAAAATTATTGCCTGTCAAAAGCAATTTATTGCTTTTTACCTTCTCACATTAAAATCTATATGTATGTGCAGGTAGCATATAGAGGAAAAATGTTTGTCCTGCTGACCAAAAAGCACTTTGCGCCTACGCATCTCTGTTAATTTCAAAAATTTGGAATTTTGACAGGAAGAAGGTCAATAGATTTTAAACGCCTCTTGCACCCCTGGGAATCGCTCTTTTGTCTTGCAAACCTGGCTAACTGCACACCTGTGATGTCAAGGATTAATTTCAATAAAGCTCAACGTTGTTAACATGTTGGAATTACTTCAAAAAAATTGACTCATTCTCGCTGCCATTACAAGAAAAAATTATGAAACCAAAGGATCTATTCTTCAGAATTTTTCTCCAAAACTAGACGCAGCCTCATTAAGATTTTCCCAGAACATATTTTACAACATCTGAGCAAAATAAATATACAGGTGTCATACGCCGAGAAAATTGGGATGATACTTCAAATTTCGCTCGCAGTACTGGTAGGCCAATTTAAATTTTTTTTAGGCCATTTGCATGTGCCAAAGTACTTATTTTACCGTATCCAAGATTTCTCTTAAGAATGATAATGTTTGAGATTTTTAGAATTCCAGATATCCCCTTACTTGCCTAGTCTAGCTCAAAAGCTTATATTACATCAAGAAACTTTGTGGTGAATATCTTTCGACACTTATTAAAATTTGGTTGAAAAATTGTTGACAGAAAATTGTCAAATGTCTTTTGCTCAAAATCCGGACGCAGCCTCGTCGCGAAACTTTTCAAATCGATAGAAAATTTATTATTCTGCTTGAATTTGGTATCAGTTATGTCGGGAAAAATTTAATGCGTTGGTAGGAAGAAAATACTCACTTTTTTTTTAATTTCGTTCGCTGCAACTTCCGCCATATTGGTTTTATTTATTGTTTGTAACCATCAAACAATAAACAACGGAGCAAACCTCAGTGACACTGGTAGTATTGGTAGGGAGCAATTCCATTATTTATCACTTCGCGGCATTTTTCAAATGTGCGACTCAGTAACCTCGATTTCAAAACCTGTTTAATGAACTTGCGCGGGCATAAAAACATTTTTCCTCTATGCTTCTGCAGCAGGTACACTTTTAATATGACAATCAGCACCTTCAATACCACGCTCCGCCGCAGCGTCCTACCAATTTAACAATGGTAATTTAACACTCTGGTGATATGCTCTAAAAAATCTTATTTTGGCGGTTGAGTGTTGTATAACACTACTAGTTTTAAATGCATGCTATCATTTTACTAATTTCAAGAGCGCGTCTTCAATGCTGCATTTACAGGATTTAAACAAAAATCTCTATTAAACATAACGTATATATCTACAGGGTGTCCCGAAAAGAAGGTATCACGTTTGATATACTCCATCAATAAATATATTGAATTGTTCTTTTTAATATTACACAAACAGTAATCTTTAATAATTAACCTACAATTTGCTACCTCACTCGCCAATATTAGTGTCCGGAGTGCTGAGATATTCATCTTCAAATTCAGAATTGAATATAATCTTGAAACAAGAATCTCCATCTGAAAGGCCTAGGCAACACCAAATAAAACCTGAACAACGAGATCTCGTGTTTATTTGTAAATTTTAATGAAAATGAAATTAGCGCTAAAAATAAAATATCAACACGCATTAATAATTTTGCAATATTTGCATCATGTTCCCGTGTATTTTCTATGTGCTGCCTAGGCCGTTTTAGCTTAAAGTTCTGGTTTCATCGTGATTGCAAACCTGGTGTTTCAAGATAAATATCTGGTGTTTCTTAAGGTAAATACCCAAGGAATATTGAAAAGTAGGATATCAAATTATAAGTCAACTGTTCAATATTGTTACTGATATAATATTAGACATATTTAAGCAATATCTTTGTCACCAGACTCTGTCAAACGTGTTACCGTTTGTTTGGAAAACCCTGTACTTTATATTCTCATACCATCTTTAAAAACACCTGCAACGTATTTTCCAGTTGGTTCTGAAGATTTAACCGAAGATAGAACTTGTTTATCCATAAATCCACTGAAAAAAAACACTATTTTGACAAATCAATAACAAATAATTACTATTATTCGGTTTTTTAACATAAGATTTTGTCATAAAAAGTGATATCAAACATTATATCAAACATTGGCTGATTGAGAAGTGCTACAGTTATCATATACGTATTAAAGGAATCAAGTAGCCGTGTAAATCTAATCAAAATTTGCTTTCTTACTTTTTCAGTGAATACGTGTAAGAATAGCTCCCCTGAACAATAACCAGAGGGGAGCAATTCAATGTTTGCCTGCTTAAAATAGGGAGTTTACGATGGGTGATAGGAACGTAAAGCAAGATTTCTTTGGAAATAATGACGATTTTGATATTTTATGAAACGTTATAAAGCTTGCTCAAAAATATAACAGAAATAGATTACCTCAATAACCGGTTTTCTTTTCAAATTATGCAAAACATTACTCTTCACAATACAAAAATTTTACAACATATGGCGTGGTGGATGTGTTTTCTTAGAATACACCATTAAATCAGCTCATTTCACAGCTGAAAATTTATAGAAACATCTTCCTAGTCTTCCTTAGCGATTCATATTTTCGTGGAAAGCAACGTTAGATTATTGACTTAGCAATTAAAATTCAATTGAATAAAGATGCAAATTTCCTCAATGAAAAGTAATTACACTGTAATTATCAAAATCAACAAGTATTGATGCTGAGAATTGATCAAGTGTCAAAGAAAAAAATGAAAAAAGTATCACGGCAAATTGCTTAATGCTAAATTAATGTCCAAAAGCTATATTAGAGAAGGTATAGTTAAGGTTAAAGAGGTATTGGTATTATCAGGTGCTTATCCATGTATCTTAATAGGGAAATTATAAGATTATAAGCTTTATGCTAGGCCTCACATTTATTATGGCAACATTTTAAATCATAACTTCACCAAGACCTTTACCAAGAGGCTTAAACAGGTGCAATACCCTGCGGCGTTAACGGTCTAAAGAACGTGGAAAAGTAACAGTTGGAAAAGGAGTTTTCAACCATTTGATGGGGTCTTTACCAAAGAGCATGGCATAGCAAAAAAAGGTAAATTTTTAATCTACAAAAACCAATTCCTGGCTTGTTTACTCAATGCAATTTCCTCCGTGTGTGAAGCAATTGTATCAAAAACGATGTCCGAGGGTCAAACTTAGAGTTTGGGATATAATCCAGTCGTCTGCAATCACGTTTACATGGCCAAAACTGGAATATTTTATAGTTTTCATCCTTGAGCTTTCAAGTCAATTAAGAATCTTTGATGATTTTCAAATTTTAAGCAGAATTATTAACATTTTTAATATTCTTATACCAGGTGTCCCAAAAAAATGGTAATGGCTTTGATCAAGGCTAGCAGTGCGCGTTTCACTGTAATTTATTCGAAAAATTTCTTAAAATCTTTCTCGGTCGTCAACTTAACAATTTAAACTCTAAATGTTACTATATGAATTCACAAACGATTAAGATCAACAAACCAGATTTTTTTATTTTGAAGTCGATTATAAAGAATTACTTTAAAAATACTTTTTGAC
>JAYJMH010063236.1:0-11976 GCA_036873815.1 Phacellophora camtschatica | reverse complement strand
ATATATACAGGACAAGCCCATAAGAAAGATAAAAAAGATTGAAGTTGCGGACAGAAAATATTTCTTTCAAATTTTATTTTTATTTTAAGCTTGAAATTAATTTGAAATTATTAATTAATAGAAATAACTACGTTTGAAAGTTTAACATTAAGGTTACATATGCGGAGGGCCTATTGTTGAATTTGTTTTTCATATCTTTTTCCATTTTTATCAATTGCTATTAAGCCAATTTTTTATTTTACTGTTATTGTTAGATTTCCTTTAATTTTAGCTTCAGAATCCGAACCAGCTTTGATGACGTGTTTGTTAATCTGAAACTTGTCTGTAATTGTGAATGTGATGATCCAATCTACGATGTAAGTTGTGTAATGCTCAATAACGAAAAACTTGAATTCTTTAGATGAAGGTTCACCACACAATTGTTTTTTTCTGTGTAATTGCCAATTATCTCAATATTGAACACGAGCGAAACTTGATTTGGGTGTTTGCTTTCGTTTCTGCTTTGTATCACTCGGAATTTACTTTTGTTTCAGTTTTAAATCTTTAATTCGTTTTGTAAGGTTCATCTTTGGTTACATTTTTTGTTCGTGCTGTTTCTGAATACATACTCAGTATATATTAATTTCAAGTGATCAATGAAGACATGGATAAGATGGAACCATGTAACACAGTAGTTGGACAACGGATTTCCTAGTAAGCATTTCCCTGGAATAAGTGCCTCTTTTTAGTAATTGCCGCATAATACATTATTATTGCATTAGAAAGATATTATGTTTTAACATTGTGGATGCACCAATGTTTGGTTTCAAAAAGAAACTCGCTCACCTTACAGACCAAATTTTTAATTGCTACACTCAAATTAGTAGGGAAGTATCTCTTTATAATTTTAGGTGAAAAACAGCTCGATCTGCAATTACAGGGGATCCTTGAAATGCGGGAAGTGTGTCTGCGATCCGTAAGTTTTATTGAATCTGCATCGTTTATTTTAAATTTCTAAAATATTTCTTTGCGCTTTATTTCAATATTTTAACCTGAGGTGGACCTTTTTAGTCATATACCAGTTATCCCAAAAAAGGGAAACAGCTATTATCAAGGCTAGCAGCACTAGTTTTACTCAAATTTATTCGAAACAATTTTTAAAATTGTTCTTGGTAGCTAACATAAAAATTGATACCTAGTTTGTTAATATCTGTGCATTGAGAGTCGATATATTAATTCTGAAAGTTCAAATTTGCATCCAAACACCAAACCAGAGGTCTAGATTTTGGTCTAAACTGCGTTTTTAGATCTCCTTTATCATAGTCTTTACTCGGACAGAAATTCAAAAACTGAAAATTAAATACTTTCTCATGGATGCAGCCACTATGAAGTGCTTTCTTTTTTAAAAGCATTTTTACCGAAAATCTACCAAAATGAGAGAACAGTTTTAGTTTCCCACGAGTTTAGCCATGGAAAACTGATTTTCAAGTGTTTTCAAAGTATGTAGTCTGGAACACCGCCGTGGTTCAAAAAATCTTACAAGACGACACTATAAGAGCGTAAGCCAAAATCAAATCTCTTGTTTTGGAACACAAAGTATGTAGTCTGGAACACCGCCCTGGTTTAGAAAATCTTACAACACGACACAATAAGAGCGTAGGCCAAAATCAAAACCTCTTGTTTTGGGTGGGAGGCAAATTTGAACTTAGAATGTTACTATCTGAATTCTCAAACAACCAAAATCAGCAAAACAACCAAAAAGTTATCGAGGATTACTTAAAAAATTATTTTTGATGGATATGAGCGATTTTCACAGCACTAGCCTTGATCAAACCTGTTACCATTTTTTTTTTGGAAGACCCGGTATATTTATATTATATAAAAATTCTTTCCAAAGAATTAAAACCTTTTCACATACCGCCCAGTCATAGACAAAGCGAATTTTGATACAATTTTTTATTCTTAGAACATACAAAGGTCGTTTCTGTCAATGCAATCAAACAACAAATGAGGATGACACTCTTTGCAGGTAAGTAATATTATTCTTTTTTGTCAGCACAGACAAGATTGTGTGACATCATTCATAACTATTTTTAATTTGCTGGTAATTATTTCTTTGGAATGATACGTATGAATTTGTTGAATGAATACGTTTATTGTTTTTTATTGGCTTGTTTTTATAACTTTTATAACTGCAACAATAACCTGACGCTTTGGCCAGCTTCAGAAAATGTTTTCTCGATATCTCCCGTTCCGCTTGGTGCTACTTAATATATCAATGTTTTCATATCTACTTTAAAATAACCAAATTGTAAATATTTTTATTTTGGTAGTTATATGCAAAGTGGCTTCCTTGCAGCGTTTGTTCTGAATTTGACACATCCAACAAAAACATAGCTATACAGTCTGAGTGGTTCAATGTGTGCATTTTTTTAAACTTGTGCTCTCGTATTTGACTATCATCAAATATGAAGATATGTTTATTTTGTACAAACTTTGTTTCATTAGATTGAAACAATGTTTTTTTAGATTTCTTTAGAAATGTTTTGTAACCTTTCTTATTTGCTCAAATAATTTGGTATTTGTTGCAAGGTGCTGCTTTTTTTTACAGAATCAATGGAAAAGTGTGCAGTGACCGGGGTCTGTGTGAATGTGGTGAATGCGTACAATGCACCAGGAGCTCAGTAGGTGTTTTCTTTAATAAAGTAGCATAGTCAAGTCGATATATATTTTTAGTGGGCCAAAAAAAAGTAACCCCTCACGCTAAATTATTTTTATACAGTTTCTTTTTCTCCAAAATCTTGTGGAATTAGTACAAAACAACATTCAACCTACAGTACAAGACATCTTGGGTAAAAAAAATATCGACGTTATCTGCTTTCATCTCCGAGTAATCAGACTCAGAAAATTTGGAGTCACAAATTCTGCTGTTTTTGAGCAGTATGCAGGACATTTCTTTGGATGGAGGGATCACGTTCTCCTGTTAAAAAATCTTTATTGTTTGCTGTTTCTGCTTCTTTGCGTTCTTTTGTTCATTTCTTTACTGCAGTATTTGTGACCGCAAATTGTCAGAGTCTGATTGCTCGGAGATGGAAGGGAATAACATTTCGATATTACATTCGAAGATTTTACATTCATTGTTCAACTAAGGGGTTATTTTTTTTTGGCCCACCCGATATTATATATATATTTATATATAGGAACGGAAAAATAAAACGAACTGGATATTTAACTTTATTTGTATAAACATTTAACATGTATAAACTATTGTACAATCTCTTTATTGTATTTCTATTAATTTTTTATGACTAACTTACATCATATTTTGGGAGCATCACGTTATTGATGCCATGTAAATTTATATACATTTGCTGCAATAAACGTGTCGGTAAATAGGATAGGATTTCAGTTTAATTTGTATCTAGCCTTCACATTTGTTTTGAGTAACCCTTTGTTTTATGTGTGAAACGTTTGTGATTCAATCCAAATACTGTGATGAGCCTTTGAAAAGGACACTTCGCTTGAGCAACACATTATGTGCACGTTAATCTTAAGAAGCAAAATCTTGCTCAGAAAAAATGCTGTTGTGGCAATTAAATTGTCGGTTAAAACTTCATATAATATTACACCGAGAGCAGTTTTGTATTTTGAATTGTAATTCTTGGTATTTTGATTTTATTTAGAATCTTCTTGAACACATTTATGGCCGTTATTGTGAGTGCAGCAATGCAACTTGTCCAAAGGCGTTTGGAGAAATTTGTGGTGGTAAGGTTCATTTATTTTAATCTCGTTGTTGCACAAGACTAACTGGTTTTATTTGTAACCATATTTTACGTTAAATGCTAACATGGTTATGCTAGTAATAATAGTTCATGTTGCACAGTTTTGGAAAGGTGCTATGATCTTTTGGTTTTAGTGTTCATAAATTAAATCTGTTACTCACAGAAAACCGAATAGGTATTAGTATACTTAGATACTTTGAAAAAGCGTTCGTCTTGGAGATGACAAAAGTCTATTACGTATCCCCGAGAGCCGCACCGGCATGCATTGCTAAGAAGCCCCCGGTAAATTGTTAACTTCTCACGACCAACCGAGTTAATGACTCGACAAATTACTTTGCATACATGATGCAATACTACAAACTCAAACAAACATAATGCAATGATTTTGATTAAATAATTCAGGAAAAGACAGGGGCTCATGCGAATGCAATCAGTGCAAATGTAAGCCAAACTGGACGGGACCCACATGTGGTGATAAATGCATCAATTCTACAGCTGGTTGTATATTCAATAAGGTAAGTTATTTGTGTTTTATTTGGCCTGATACAACAACATTCTAGAATGGAAAGTCTGATTTTGTTTTATGTACCCCGAAGGAATTGGATTTAAATATATTATAGTGAAATTTGGGTTCACCATTTTTAGATCTAGCGAGGAAATGAACGATTTTGCTTCTATTCTTAGATTTACATTTATTAATTTTCAGTTTTTTATTATTTAGAAAATTTGTAATGGTAAAGGTTCGTGCATGTGCGGAAGATGCAGCAAATGCGTGAAAGGATATTTTGGGGATCATTGTGATCAATGTGCTGAGGTAAATATGTTTATTGAACTAAATTCGATGATATTTTGCTCTGTAATATTATCTTGACTACTTTTTGTTCTAATTTAATCATATATATATGGTTGAGTCTTTTTTTTGCAATACCTACATAAGCAATTCCACTGTTAGTATGATATATATATATCATCCTTACGAGATCCTGTCAGGATAAAGATCTTATGATGCAAAAATTCTTTCTGATATAGGAAAGAGCTGTGTATTGTTATTTTGCCTATCTTTAGCACTTTCAAGGGTTTCTCTATTCTTTACTTTTCTGGACTGTTTACTACGAACAATGAGTGAGTGAGTTATCGTATTTAACTTGCCTAGACCGCGAAAGTCTCGAGATGACTTGTTTCCAGCAGGGGACAGGGGTTATACATAACCTTTCAGTTCCAGGCACATACACTTGCTATTCTTGCAAGGTATGGGTTTCTGCGCTTGGCTTTTTGTTGTTGCAGCATAGATTTGCTCATATAAAAACACTGTCGCATTTTTCTACGCTTTACTCTTGCATTTCAGCATATTTAAAATTCGTTTTTTATCTCATGCACGTAACGTTTTCAATTATTATCGTGCGCGTAACTACTATTGTACTTGATAATAAAGAGCTATTTTTAAATTTAGAATTGCCCTGATCCATGCATCGATTATAGAGAGTGTGTTCGATGCAAAGTTTTCAAGACAAGCGATCTCAACGTGGCGAATTGCGAAGCGGAATGTAGGGGACGTAACATAACAAAAATCACCACTGTTGATTATGTCCAAGCAGGTATCTATAATTATATTGCTTTTCAATGCGATTGAATTTATTTATTTATTTTGAGCAGAACAGTTAACTGCAGTACTCTGTGAACGAGCAGGAGGGGGATAAATTATATGATGTTTATAGTCTTGAGACTATTGTTTTTGCAATGTATCTACATTTATTTTTACTTTGTGCTTCAGGCAATCCTAGATTTTGGTTTTGCAAACATGCTTATTTGCGCCAATTTTGCACATGCCACGGAAATTTGGATGCTGGAAAACTGAAAGGAAATTACCTTTTGTATTTATAACGAGCTGTAGAATGCATTCAGCGCCACAAGTCTGTCTCCTTTACTTACATTAAATGTTCGTTGTTGAACCTGTGTTGTTTCTTGATAAAATCATGTTGAAGGGATTAAGAAAAAGATGTTTACTTTTTTTAATCATAGTTTTTGTTGTTGTTTAGGTGAAGGTGAAAGATGCGTTGCAGCGGATAAAGATGACTGTTCTTTCGTTTTTACATATCGTAAGAACAATGTTACAGAGAAAATCGAATTGTTAGTTCAGAAAGAAAGAAGTAAGGAAATTGTTTCCAAATTCACATATATGGCTTTTTTGCAAATATATGTATTTTTTATGAGATAAAATATTATTTGGTTAGTTTCAACACTACGTTTGTTATTATATTTCTTTTCAAATCTAATTGCTCGTTGTGCTACATGTCTGAATTTAACCAAATTAAGTCACTTGCTAAGCATTTCAGGCCTCATTTAAACTATTTTGTGCCTGTCAGCAAATAAATGTGCAATTAAAGCATGATGATGGGTGAAGTAAATGTGCCTGCAATTGTAGTAGTTTATATTGACATTTTGTGCCTCCGAGTGGTGCTCGCGTGCTCGCATACATTAATGAGACCTCACGCATGTTAGGTTCATTAAATGTTTCATTCACATTGCACTGATTGCATGTATCGATATATTCTTTCGAAGGAGGGTACGTACTTTTTTTTAGCAAGCAACTTAGCACTGACTCAACATTGCCTATTTTCTTTCAGTTTGTCCGGCAGAAACTGATATTCTTGCCATCATTCTTGGAGTAATAGCTGGAATAGTAGGTGTTGGTTTGGCGTTGCTACTTATTTGGAAGCTGTTAGCAACACTTAAGGTAATTTTTTTTTTGTCTTCTTAAAATTCAATGTTTTTGTTTATTTGGCAGGTTTTTGTTTTTGGTAGCTTTTGTTTATTTTGTTGGGTTTGTTTGTTCGCTTTAAATTGTTTACATAATACTTTTGTTTTTTGCTTAAACACTTTTTCTAAACATCTAAGGCCATGCTTTCAGCGACTTCATTGCAGAGGAATTTTACATTTTGTGATCTTTGAGTAACAAAATATACTTTATTTTGCCCCGTATTTTAAAACCTGATCACAGGGAAAAAAATAAGAAAACATTTCGCATTGTCTCAAGACAGACAAAGAAACCGATGATTTCGATTTATTATTTTCATGAAATGTTTCCAAAGGAACAATATCTGACTCAAAACTTTAGATTATAATGATTTCAAGATTTGAAAGGTTAGTTCTACCGCAACGAGGGAGCAAGCATTATTACGTGAGTTATTTTGAGCTACGCATCGTACTCAAATAACATTGCCATACTGTAAAATGAAATACAATTTTGAAAACTTCTTGATACTTTTTCCTAATGTGGATGCAAGGCCTATCCTTATCAATTTGCACAGAACATAGAATCATAAAATGACTTGGATGACTTAACCATTTATTTATGGAAATATGCCCTCTTCTTCTTCTTAGGATCGCAGGGAGCTTGCAAGATTCAATAAAGATTTACAAGAACTAAAGTTTGACACTGTAAGTTTTAAGTTACTACTCGGAATGAGGGGCTGTTTGCATGGAAGCGTGCTTGGCCAGGAAAGGAAAAACCGTCCTGCCTTGCTGGGAACATTGGAAACATAGCTATTGTCTTTGTCGTGAAAACAATTCACTTCCTGACGATCAATGTGGTTTACGTAGTTAATGCTCTATTTTTTCAAAATGTTGAACAAGAGAAATGGTTTCTGTCTTTTAGATATTGAATAAACGAATTAGTAGAATTCTTTTCTGTTTTACAGTGCCAAACATGATTGTTTGCTTGTTAATTTGCTAATTTCATATAGGTATATATATATTCACGAGGATGTTTATTGTGTACTTTGTAATTCTAGGGTGAAAATCCGTTATTCAAGCAAGCAACGTCGACTTTCAAAAATCCTATGTATGAAGGAACAACGTCTTAGTGTTATTGAATTATGAATGGCTTCATAACTAGTTTGATGAATAATGGTGAATACGCGACTGAAATGATTGGCAGCTGTGCATTTGAAAAGCCATTATGCGTGGTAAGAGGAGTCGAATAGAAAGTTGCATACAATTATCACCCATGACACAAGGCCGCAAGGAAAACTTTAGTTTAGGAATCAATCACACACACTTAACATGGATTTTTGTATGTGCTTTAGGCACTTTTGTGGTAACAACGGATGGGTTAATAAAAGTAAAATGGTACCATGATAGCTGGCTGGGCTGCACGTGGTGTCGCGGTGTCACAACGTGGGACAACATGAACGAAATAGTAAAGCTAGAAATGCTCAAGAAAAAACTTGAAGCGAATACACACAATTCATTCCGGCATGCATAATTGCTTTCAGAAACTAAATATTTAAGAAAATGTCTTTTAATCAGCTTAATCTCCCAAAACGTGTTTCTTGTTAGAATCCACAGTTATTTATAATGCGATCGGTAATAGACAAATTCTTCAGTCTTAATTCTTCAGTCTTAATTCTTCATTTTTTCAGAATTAATTCTCATATCTTCTTTCTATGTTTTGCTATTTGAAATATCTTTAATTTTCGTTCATGTCAGTGAGAGCCACCTTTTCGAGGCTGCAATTATGAAAATTTATCAAAATTTCTAGATATTGTATTTTTTACTCTTGAATGAGATTCTGCAAACAGATCGTAGTCTAGGAACCAATTTTTGAAATTTTACATATTTTTGTGGCAAAGTTACAGCAATACAATATTCTCCTTTAATTAGAGATTTGACCGAGAACTTTTTGTTGATCCCGCGGAACCAGTAGTGATCCTTTTTCTATTTGCTGTTTCTTCTTCGATGACTTTGTTGTAGATTTTTTATTATCGCTTTACATTATTGTTTTACAGAGTAAATTCTTTATGCTTTCTGTTTCGTGATGCAAACTATTTTCTGTTTTATGCAAATGTAATGGACGATGAAACTGCTGAACTAGGGTTTGCATAATATTTAGTTTGAAATTCTAATAAATTAGAAGTCTATTGATATTAGAAATTAATTTAGTACGAATTCTTGAGATTTAAAGATAGAACAGCACAGAAAAATGTCGAATTTTAGGCCGAAATGATCTCTAAATAATTTCTATTCGTATATTGATGTGACTAAGTTTTTGGGCCTAAATGCAGAATCAGCACTGAATCTTAGTGGACTTTGAACGTTATGTGACATTGCAGTGGTAACAATGATTTTTTTGTACAGGAGATGTGAAATCATCAGCTATTTATATATGTTTGTAAGTGATATAGTATCGCGCTCATGTAAAAATTTTATTGCAATCCTGGTGTTGGTGTCGTTTTCATCAGATTTTATTTTATTGTGTTTATTTCATCGACTGCCATAAACAGAAATCGTCAATTTACTCTCTTAACGTAGAATTTGTGTAAGAAATACTACAACGGAATTTTTAAGATAAGAAGCACTGCAACACAAGATGGGCAAACAACGGGTCTATGTGTTAGAGGAGTAAGGTTTCTGATATAGAAATTCACAAATTAATGAAAGTTAAAATTGTTACCTGTCCATCTACTTGATGACACCTGGTGTTTCCTGAAAACGTTTTTAAAATAGGAGTTTCTTGAAACTTGGATGAAATAAAGGAGAAAAAAACAGACATTCTATAAAGATTCGATTTTTAAGAGTGGGGACGTTTGAATTTTCAGGCAATTTTCGACACTATTGCTATTTCGACACTTTCCACCAGGTTTGCAATGAAGTTCTTCCGTGGCACTTCTTATCTTAGTAATCAATATAGTTCTTTTATAGATTAATAATGAGGTATGGGAATATCTCACGGCCAACTAATATTTATCACTGCATTTGTAAAGGCTGGCACAACGTTTTTAATGTCACAATATTTCTTTATAGACTTTATAGACCAAGTTTTTGTTAAGACAAACATAATTGACCATGCTGTTATTTAGCATTAACGTAAAATTGCTCCGAAATGTGGTCGGGTAATATTTTTAAATTTTGTTGTGCCTAATTTCGTTTTCCATTTGTCACTCGTGTTCCTTCACATTTGTTGTGCTGATAAGTGATTGAGATAAAATTACTTTTTCTGGTTTACCATACACAAGAACATGCTCGCTGCAGCCTAAAACGGATACATTTTTCAAAAGCACTGATTATTATGTGGTGTAATGTTTCTTATACAGGAACCGTTTTTGAAACTTTTCTCGCAAATTTTTCGCAGCAATGGAAAGTTTCATTTTGGCTGGGAAATACCATCTTTTCTTCTATGGAAAGTGATCTGATGATTTAACATGGTTTCCAAGGTCTAAAGATATTCCCAATTTCATAAAACGTTACCTAAGATTTTGAACTAACTGTTTCTTTACTTTCAAGTAGATATAGAACTTTCTTATTTGTTTTTAATTGCTCGTTTCATGGTTAGAAGCGATTTTTGTCAACGGATTTGAGTTTTGTTTTATCATTATTAACGTGTCATTATTTTTTAATTCTCAACACACATTCTGGGGCCTATTTGCGTCAGTTGTTTACGAAAAGTTTTTCATTTAAAAATCAACATTTGTATTGTTTAAAATTGCTAACTTTACCAATAGAGAAGCATGGAAACAATCACCAACTAACCCACAAAAAATAATACGAAGTTGGGAAGGTATAGTCAGCACCATAATTGTGACTGATACTTTTTCATTTAAAATTCAAAATTGTTTATGTTTATAATTGCACATTTCACTTAGGGAACAAATTTACCACATTTTCCACACCCCTACCTCTAATTCTTCCTTTAAATATCTTTTAATTCGTATTCGCGCAGCTTTCATTGGTGAAGAAATTTCAGAACGCGAGCCACTCTCGAAAAGTCACCTTCATAAAATCAATGCCCATTTTATTACAAGTAACAAAAATATCTTGAATAGCTTTGATTCAAGTTATGGGCAATCAATCTACCGAGGGGTCCAGAGCCTGCAAAATAAGAAAAAATTAAAGTCATGATTTTTTTAAATCGGAAGCTCTGGATTCCAGGATAACTACTTTCAGCTCTAAAAGTAAGCCAAATATAATAAAATCCAGCCAATATAGACTAGCTCCGAGCCTTTCTTAATCTGCGAAAAGGAACTGATGGAACCTGAAATAAAAAGTACTAGAAAATGACCTGCAGCAGGAACTTGAAATATACTGAGGAGGAGGGGAAGAGAATCAGATTTTTTAGTTTTTTTTCCTTATTTTTTTCTTCCGAATTTCCTCTGTTTTTTCTTGAACCACGTGGGTATGATCGAATCATTTGTTCTCCAGGCCTCTCGAGGCGCGTTTTTTGTTCGATCGTAAGACTTTCATGATTGCATTGCAAAGGATTGAAGCAGTGGAGAAGAAAGTTTTGATATGATTGATCGTCTGATGATCGTCTTTAGATCAAAACTTAAAGAATACTTTCTTGAAAAATAGCCTCCTGTTAGCTTCACTGTAGTTCTGAAATTCTGAAATTTATTTGTATATTGAAGATTGACTTATACTTGAATTATGTATGTTAGTTTGTATTTTGATTTTATTGTTATGTATTTAGTAGTATTGTATTGATTGTTAAATAACATTGAGAATTTTGGGATAAATATTAAAAATTTAAAACTTAGTGCTATTCTAGATTTGGAGTGCCATAAGGCGCAGTATCAGGGCCCCTTGTCAGCGCATTATCAGTTGAATATTAATGATCTACTCTTTTCGGTGAAGGATACTACTGAGATGAAACTATGCTGATGATACAGCAAAATATATATGTTTTTTCCAGTTTAGAGAAGTGTCACGTTCTAGTTTTTGGACTTGAAGAAATATAAGATTAAAAGTGGGTTATTGCTAAATAAAAGAAATTAAAGGAGAAAGAAATGTTGGTATCACTTTTTATTCAAAATTGAATTTCAAAAAACCATCGCTCGATGAATAAAACCATGTCAAAAACGTCATCCCGATATGAGTGTAGGAAAATCAAAAATGATCATGAAAGCATTTGTTTCAAGTCAGTTTAGTTTTATTGCCCCCTAAGGCTTAATTCAGACGTCGCACTTGTGTCGAGTTAAATGTAATTCAATTAGATCTAACACAAGTACGAGTGAAGTGCGACTCTGGGTTCAGACGTCGGATTTTGTGTCAGACTCAATTCAAATCAGGCACGGTATACTTGAAGTATTTGAAGATATTCTACCCAAACAAATTGGTGCTCACAGGTAAAAGGACTCGCCGCATGTGAAAAGTGTGTTTTCACTCGACTCCTTCAAAGAAAAACTTGCTGGTGGAGGCCTGTCAAAAAGAATCATGGGCG
>JAYJMH010063225.1:0-11976 GCA_036873815.1 Phacellophora camtschatica | reverse complement strand
ATACAGTCGGTCCCAGTTTTTCAAAAATTCGGTCCCAAACATATTGACAACCCCCCAATCATTTTTTCAATGTGCGCTGACAGACACTGACACTGTCAAGACACTGATATTTGATGTTAAGAGATTTAAGTACTCTACACAGTAAACTTGAGGCTTTATTTTGGCACGTTTAAAAACATAATTGCTATTAAAAAAGGAACGTTGACATGTAATAGGTGTTGGCACAAGGGCACGTTGAGATAAACAATGACTCAGCAATGAGCGAATACATGGTATGTCTCAGTTCCGAGAGTGAGCTTTCATATCGGATCAGATTGGATTGAATCAGATTGGATCGGTTTGGATCGAATCGGATTCACTTTCAAAGATTTGATCATTGTTGCACAGGATTGTTTTTCCTTGTTTTTCATCGTTGCTGAAATAAGAAATTCTTTAGAAATTATTAAAGTAGTCTTTTAAAGTTTTTAAGGACATTAGAGCATTTAAGGACATAGCAATTCCTTAGAAAGTAGGAAAGTTTAAGAAAGCTGATTTGGTAAAATTGTACTTCACGAGAAAATTAGCTGACATTTTTTGAGCTTTGGATTAGATCGGATTAAGAACAGACTAAATTACTCTACTTTTTGTAACAATTTGGGATATTGTGGCAGATAATATTCCCTTATCTGTCGGCGTGACTTTAAATATAAAATCCAAGAAAGTGAACCAACGAATATGAAAATGAGGACAAGATTTTTGAGGCTAAATCATCTATAATAACAATATACCAGAAAACATTTTTCGTTCTTTTGAAAGAGAGGATGAACGACAACATATGGTCAATGCTGAGAGAAACGTGTTTATTACGACTGAAAATAATCCACGGCCGGAAAATAAATTACTGAAAAGATAAGACCTTCATTATTCTGAAACAGTTGACTGTAAACCAAAATTCAGATTAGCTGTGATGACCACAAGGATTACAGAGATAGGAGACAAAGAAATGGAGATGGGGCGACAGTATGGATTTTTAATTTGCGGAAAACTGGAATACACTCTTTGTATTTGTAACAGCCAGATAAATTCTGCCGAGGCTAGATGTTCTTAAATGTCAAAGAATTTGAGGCTTAAAATGTTATTAAATTGTTATTCTGCACAGATTTTTTTCTTCTTTGATTTTCTTCTAATTTAGGTCGTGACCAATTTTTGTTGCTATGCTTCAACGTAACATACAGCCTGCGCGCGCAGGCTACGTAACATAGGGAACATTCGTGGTGTTCGTATAGTCATGCAAAATTTTGAATCAGGTGTGAAGCTGTGAATGCATGATTTCATAATATGGTATTAATTTTTTTGGAAATCTGGGCTCTGAGGCTTAGCATATTCTTAATTTATTCTTATTTTCTTGACAATTCGAGCTTGGATGTTCATAAAAAGTATGTTATTGTAAAAAAGAATGTATCCCAAATGTTTGGTTGCCCCAAAGATTTTTTTCCCACGACACCCCTGTCTTTGGATTTGCTGGCGAGAGACTTTAAGCAAGTCTACCCCGTCTCAAAATCGAAAGCTCTCAAAACTTTATACCTTTATTTTTTCTTTGATAAACTTGAGAAACTCAAGTTGGCTGGCGCAGCAGCATATTCTGTATAAGTGTCTTTTTAATCACTTGGTTTTTCCGGAGAAAATGTGGCTTTTACAAACCAACCTAATTTAGCAAAGAATAGGTGTGGTTTGGATGTGGCATGAAATGCATCTGCAGCACTAACCTTCATCGAGCGAGTTAAAAGCAGATTTTCATGTGTCTGCATGTTATGTAAATTACATTTATTAGTTATTATTTTTGTATTCAATAAATATTACATATATACTCAGATTTTTCAAAAAATAATCATAAACAAATTAATGGTTTTCAAAATGAATTAAATAAATAATTTTTGCGGCGAACTTGGGTTTGGCGGGAACACGTACATAATCTCACGATTCTCCGGCATAGAAAGACGATTGAAAGAGGCACACAGACAGATGGGGACAATAAACCAATGTTGACCCATTAAAATCATCAAATACGAATATCCTCGCATTGTATTACGTCTTGTCTTTCTGTTGTGTTGACAAAAATAAAAAACTGATGTTATATTCATTGAGCCAAAATAGCAAAACAAAACTATATATATTACATATAAAAAACACACTAATACAAAGAAAGTGTGTTCATCGTTTGTCATTCGTTTCGCAATAAAATAACATCTGACCGGAGAAAACTATACCTGTAGATAAAATTGGCTCAGCATTTCCACAAATTACTTCCCTCAGCAGTACAACTGAGACTAGCAACATGCAGTGCCACCAAAGAGATTTGTTGTTTTTACAAAACTGTTTTCTTGTGTGAGCTTCCATTTCTCTGAACTTCACTCCCATCGTTTTGGAGCATAGTTGCAATTTGTCCTTGGAACATGGAGCGCCTTTGTGTTCAATCCCAACTCGCCTCTTGTTCATAGGTGTATGATAGAAGTAATATCGTCTCCAATCTCTCTGTTAAGGGCACTTTTTCAAACAACGGGTTTATTGCGAATTGTCTTCTAAGTAGAAGAAAGTTCATCCGACATTGAGCCTCGCAGCCTTCAGGGTAAAACTGAGTGGAACTCCAGCTGAGCGTATCCGGTTTGTAACAATTATTAATTTGAAGAGGATGTCCATTCATACAAAACAACAATGTATTCGACTTCATGGGTTGCTAGAAACATTATTCTTGAACACGTGTGATGCACATAAAATCTGCGACTTTTGCTTGCAAGCTTGTTTTTGGTAGCACAATCCCTTTCAGCTTTAAAACTAACTTCATAAGAGCATCTAAGCTCAAATTTTCAACAAAATATAAAAAAAAATTTGATTGCATTAATATAAATAAGCAGATAAAATAAAACTCTTCTTTTCTCAGATCCCAGATTTTCACCATTTTGCAAGATTTAATAAGAAAAGGCGGTACTAAGATAAGAGCAAAACAATCTGAGTCTCAAACCCTAATTAAGTTAAAAACACTGAAAGTCTGCCGAAATTATCTTATTCTCAGGCATATAAAAAGAATGTGGATTGACGTCTTTTCCTCATTTTCTTTCACTAAGTCAATATTTTCATATTTTCGTTTCCGCAAAGTTAAAGTTCTGTGGCAACAATTCGGGCAAAAAAGCAGTTGCCCCCCTCCCAATTGTTTCATAGAAATTACTGTTGTGGTATTAACAAGGCCGCCGAGAGAAGCTACGAGCCCCGGGAAAATTTAAGGTTTGAGGGCCCCCCTTTTACTGCATTGAGGACCCACTAACATTTATAGGATTCAAAGTAATCTTTATTTACTCGGGCCTATGAAATTAGCAGCTGTTGACTGCAAATGCCCTCTTGCCCCTTTCTTAGTGAAACAAATACTAGGAACTACCCCAGACCCATAATTTTATAGCCCCCTGTAGTTTCCACGCAGTAAATTTACTACCCATACTGAGCCAACCAAAAGAACGAGAAACAGATTATCCGCGTGTTAACAAACAAAATGTTTTGTCGCACCAATCAAATTGCAAAATCTTAAAATAAAATACTTTTATTGGTAAGCTAAACTTTTTCCTGAAACAAGGTTGATCCCACTGATCCCAAGATCAGTGCTGTGGGCCCACAGAGATAGGGCCACACACATATGCACATGCTTTTTGTCAACTCGCCATGGAGGTACTTGAGTACTCACTATTAATGAAGAATACTTTCGTAAACAGTACTTAGTAAATACTGTTTGTCTGCGCTTTTCCATGAAGAGAGTTTTTTCGTCAATTTTAATTTCAATTTCATGTTATTCAAATAGTTTAATTACAATATATATGTTATAAAATAATGCTACATGATAAATCTAAGGTAAATAATTAAAACTACTTGGGGACGCTTGAAAAGAACCCAGGTGGGCTATCTGGCCAAGTGCCCCCTTACAATATTTAAAAGTATCTAATTAAAAATTGAGATTTAAAATAACAGTAACATAACAGTAAGATACAAAAACATCAACCAGCTTTTGACATTGTATTGTGCCAGCTGTTGACATTGTAAAGTGCTGCTCAAAGAGTCTTTTTTTTATTATCTTGGAAACAATAATGAACAATTTTCTGATTTCAGTTTATTTAACTAGTTCCCAGTCTTTTTCCCCAAATTGTTGCCGGGAGATGTCACTTGCCACCACAACACAGCAAAGTTTTCGATAAAATAGGCCTTTTTAAAATAGGTATTGTTGCCGGGAAATGTCACTGGCCTTATCACAAATTTTAAGACTTCGAATTTTAAGTTAAGCGACGTCAACAACAAGACTTTAGAAAAGATTTTAGTCCAAAAGAAATTCGTGCGTTCTAATGCGAAACAAAATAAGCGGCGTGTTTCGCTTTTGTCTGGATTGTCGGCTGGATTTATTTGTAAAAGCGAAGAAACTTTCTTGTTGATATTGCAACTCGGGATTTCAGGTGGAACTACTCTCACCTAAGCATCATGTTTGCAAGAAGTGAAATTAAAGGCTCACCTCATTACTTAATAAGGAAACTATTTTAAATAAATTTTTTAATCATTATCAGAATCAATAAAGCATTGAAATCCTTAGTCTTAACTGATAAGAGAAACTGTCTCCGAAACTTTGTCGGAAACTATAACAAAATGTCCCATTTAGTATAATAGCCTAAGTTGATGATTTCATTATGGATGGTCAGATAAGAAACTAGTAGGATTGTAACCAAAATTAATCTCTTTTGATTATATGAATATGATACAACTGTGGGTTAAATGAATAGTAGTTACATGTGTTTTTCTGGATACGCCCCCCCTTTTCCCCTCTAGAGGGAAAGCAGAGAAGAGGGAAAGCAGGGAATAGCCAGAAAAAACAATTAAAAGAAGAGAGAGCAGGGAATAGCCAGTATGAGAAGAGATACTCGAACCACTACAATTCCGATAACCCGTGATACCGTGTGTATTGTAGACACAATTTGTGTCGGCTTAAAAGAATAACTTTCTTTAGCTACCTTGTCTTAGCCTGCGTGCAAACTCGACTGGTATGTTGAGGAAAATATTTAGTTGAATGGAAAAATATGAAATTCTATTTTTCAATTCAACTAAATGTTTTTCTCAACAAACCAGTCGAGTCTGCGGGCAGGTTACCTGGTCTGTCTTAATTTCATTTTTTCTTGTCTTAATTTCATCAGTATCTTTCCTCTCCTGGTCCCAGGGGTGGGCAGCACCACTTGACTTGCATAAGGGGCGTGTCCTATATTTTTGGGTCAGGGATTTCGATTTCGATATATTTTTTAGTCTGAAAATGTTTCTTAAAAAAGATAATTTTGGCTCTAAAAATTTAAAATCTTATATTTTTGGGTAAATATTAAGAAATAGCATAGAAATGTTAATAAAAAGATGTTACAGGCTGCAAAATTGCATCATAACATGCGCCGTACTGTCGTATATTTGGGTTTGGGTTTTCGTTCCATTATATTTTTGGGTCAGCTCAAGATTTCCTTGGACACGCCATCTATCCGAGTAAGATGGTACTCTCTGGGCTCCTGGTTTTACGCTTTTACGGCAACCGTTCGAAGCCTAGGCCAAAACAAACGACCACAAACAAAACCGCAGACAGCGAACCAGGAGGAAAGATACTTCTGAAATGAAGATTATTCATTTAGGCTGACGCAAATCGTATCCACAATACCCATGATGATACAATACAATGGTCGATTGTAAAAGTCATTGAAACTACGCAGCTACATGATTCCACCCAGTAATGTAGTGCCATGTAAATAACAAGGGGGGCTCCAATATAAAAATAACTCAAAGCAATACCAAAAAGCAAAATTCTGTCGTTTTTAGGCATTAACAGGGGGGCTGAGCGGCTGAGCCCCCTTAGTCCCCTAGCTCTACAACACTGATTCCATCCCGCTACGCATTTCCATCAAAAGCGTCCAATAGTTAAATCTTTCAGTCCAACATAAAAAAATAGTAATAATACCAGATACAAAAACCATATAAAAACAACAAATTAAATTATAAAAATTGATATCAATATCTGCACTAAATCACCAATGAAATTTAAAATAATACGAAATTTGGTTTACGATTGCTATTCATGTTCTAACTTGAAATTTTCCAGCTTTGGTCATGTATTTAACTCCTTTGAAGGGCTTGTATTTCTGAAGAAAAAAACACAAAAATCATTGAATCTATGGAATATAAAAACAGCAATTGATTAGTCCTTAATACCCTATAGTCCAGTCTGTAATAATTTTTGATTGGTCAAGAACATTCGAACGAACATAACACGGGTATTATTTTTCAGAAATGCCCGTTGTAATGCAAATCGAAAATTCGAATGCAACATTCATTGGAAGATAACGAACTATTCAAATGGCTTCGCGTTCTTTTGATGGCTTGATGATATGATTTCAATCTAAACACAAAAAATGATGGCCATATGGTAATAAATCATATAATAACTATAAAACCTCTCCTCGGAAACAGTTGTTATCGGCTTAATAATAATGAATATAAAGGAAAGGATGTGTTTTAACCTACAATTATAAAATATTAGTGTTCAAAATCAAACTTAATGACTCCTTGAAAAATATCAAAAGTCTCGCTTCGAGCCGACCAACTGATAGACTTGTACAAAGTCTATTTCTATGTAACTGCGGAGGAAAATACCCTGCAAAGCTGAGGTCTCTCCTCCTCAGGGTATTTTCCTCCGCAGTGACATATTTTTTATTTTTACTGATTAACGAAACGAAATAGACTTGGAACAAGTCGTCTAACCAACTGATTACGAGTGCATAACAACAGCATCCAGATTATTCCCCAACTATTCCAGAAATCCCCAACTCGTTGAGAATAAAAGATTTCATTCGTATGTTGAGTATCTTTGCTTAAAAATCTTGAAAATTTGTTGAGTGTTTTCTTGTTCTTGGAAAATTCGTAATTGGAAAAATAGAACGCGACGGGTACTTGGCTCCCTTCAAAAAGCGTACAAGATTACAAGGTGTACGAGATTTTTAGTCTATCGTTCCACTAAAAATAATTTAGTGCACAGTACATAAATCTCAAACAGACAAGTTTTTATTCATTACAGCACGGCATACACCTCGCATACACAAAATGAAAACTACAAATGAAAACTTTTTCCCCCGGGAGCAGGGGGGGTACATGTCCCACGGTTGAACAGGAGTTGGTTATATAAACCCACCAACTTCAATCCAACATTTATGTTGTGTTTCATTCCAAACTACTCAACATTAAGGACACATTTTAATGTCTAACTCAACATTTAAGCATTTTTGCTAAAATTCATACGTAGTACGCTGAATCGTCAGTTTTAACAGCAATATTTAATCTCAGGGGGGCATTCGGGAATTTTACATTCGATAGTTTTGGGTGATGAAAAAGATAGTTTTGAGTGATGAAAAATCGAAAATTTGATATTTTTCTGTTGATTTATTGGGTTGATGAAAAGGATTTAGTGGGAGTACAGACACTGGATATTATTAGATACTATGGTGGAAGAAAATTTTAGTTTAAGTTTTTAAGTTGGAGAGAAAATCAGATAATATACTGCGTCAAACAAATGTTCATTAATAGTCATTGGATGGTATCAATAGTCATAATGTTTGGAAAGATGTTTGACGTTGAATGTGCCCAGGAGTTTACCATATTACCACAGCAAAAAAAAAATAAAAAGTCTACCTCTCCATACAAGTCAAGTCGGCTCACTTTGAGCCCTGACACAGCAAGAGAACTAACTGAAAAGGCAGCCTGTTAAGAAACGAAATACGAATAAATTAACTCATCTGAATAAATTAAACGGTTTAGGTCGATAAATTAAATAAATTAAAGACATTAGCCGGCCTCAAAACGTCAATAAAATAAAAAATTATAATCGCCATAGTCTAGATGAATGTAACGCAACTGACGAAGGGCAATTCCAATTTAATTATGATTAATAACGATTATAAATATTTATTGCATTGATACGCACAATTTTTCAGTACTGGAGCTGTTGAAAAGTTAAGAAATTTTCAGCCAGAATACACTCATGTTTTTTATAAAAAACCTTTTATAAGAAACTGTAGTAACTTCTTCCTTTCAAGTTGAGAAACTCTACTTGAAAGGTTAAGAACTCGATTTACAGGTTAAGAAATTTTTTAAATCAGCATTCTATTTTGGTTATGATTTTGCAAAATATATATAAAAATGCATAATGTACTGACTGTGTTGATTTTTGATTATGATTAAGTTCTTTTTTGTAATTTTCTGGACTCCAAAAGCTATGTTCAGGGGTTCTTAACGAATTATGATAAATTATACAAATCTAATTTTAGGAAAATTAAGAAACTCTCGAAGAAACTTTTACCATGCAAATTGTGCGCAAAATTAAGCAACCCTATGAGAAAGACGAGAGCTAAGTTTCTTACAAAAACAAATATAAGTGTATCAAGAAACTTTAAAAATTTTAGCTCTCTTGGTAATAGTAGTAGGAAGTGAAGGGAAATTGAATTAATTTTGACTTGAAATGCTAATTTTAGTTACGTGAAAGTGCCACAGGACGTTTCTTTGAGTGTAAAACATGAAAGGGTATTTCTACTATCATGTTTACCGTTTGGTGAGCACCTTTTACTTCTCAAGAAGATTAAGAAATTTTCAGTTCAGTATAGAAGTGCTTTCTAAGTTTCTTGAGCGTTTGTCATTTTGTCCTTTATATTTCGCCACACGCAACTATTCATCGTGGGATTTGGATGCCAAAAAAGTGCTTGCAGATAATTTCGTACCATATTAATTGAATTACTTCGTTGCCTTTGTGATTTTATTTCCGCTGTTTTGCTTTTTTGCAATTTACCTGCGATGTTTTGAGCTGCGCTGCCGCCATTTAAAAGGCGAAACTACAGAAAGGAAATTATAAAGAGAAGACAACGAAATGCTTTGATCAAAATGGCAGGAAATATTCCGGAACAACTATTTTGGCATTTGAATTTCCATGTATGCTTTAGATATTAACCAAACTCGTTTGGATATTTCTCAAAGAAAAGTACCAAGGGGCCTGGGGCCTACCTCCACATTTTTGCCGGGATTACGCTAATTTATTTCACACTTCAAACTGAATTTTTATCCTTTGAATTCCATTAGAATGTGGCTACTGTCTTTTCAAATCTCCAAAATGCGATAAAGCGTTGACGCGAAAGGTAAATACCAGGACTACAGTGAAAACCCGCATGTGACAACCACAGCTTTTAAGAATCTTTGCCCTGAAATTTGCATCACAAATTTCTGAAAATACAGCAGATTTGAAGAAACAAGTAGGCTGATCCCCTTTATTTGAGCATGCCCCAAAATTAACAACCTTTATTAGGCTCACCTTCAAAACAATATGCAAATTTTCCTGTATTTATAGTATTTCCTTTTGAAATATCACAAGAAGAATCTTAGAAAATTAACATCAATGTATACAACATTTATAACTACAGTTCACATCTGCTATCTCGACTACCCGTTGTCTCGAATATTCGCTATTTCGAACAAACTTTCATTTTCCTTTGCTAGTTATGAAATACTGCCCGTTAATTCGAGCATACTCCGCCTCGAATAGATATCAATTTTCCATGAGAGTCGAGATAGCGGATGTTAAGAAGAAAGCATGCGGTCGAGATAGCGGATGTCAACTGCATTTTAAACTAAAAGTGCATTTTAACTTTTTCACCCGAGGAAGGGTCATATAAATGAAATCCCATCAGCAGGGCCGCCAAGAGAAATGAAAGGCCCCTGGAATATTTACGGTTTGACCAGTAATTTTTTTTACAGTAATTTTTATTCACTCGGACCCCTGAAATTAGCAGCTGCCGATTAGGGGTCGGCCCCCTTTGCACCCCTTCCTCAGTGGGCCTGCCCATTAGAATGATGTTTTTAATTAGCTAGAGTGTATATAAAGCCATAATATAAACAAACAGTTAATGAATTATAAGAAACCGTGTTGTGTGGTAGCAGTATTCTTTGAAAAATAATTAATTAATCTAAATACAATTCAATATAATTAATTAATTAAATTATAATTAATTATAATAGATTAATCAAAATATAATTAATTATAATAAATTAATTAAAAGTTTTCTAGTTTTATTTACAATTAATTACCAACGGTAAATAAAGAAAAAACTTACAGTTATAACTGGAGCTTCATCGGGTGGTGGGACACCTGATTGTACAGACATCTTCAATAAAAAAAGAAAATTGTTGAGCTTCAGTAATTAGGAATCTGTAGAATAATGTAACAAACAACAAAACTACCAGGTAAACCAAAAAAAGTTCTGACGTTTAAAAAATTCCATAAATTTGAGTCTGTTACCAATTGCCAGGAACATAAAGGGCTAAATTAATTGTAGCAATGTCAAATATTTCACCAGCACATTAAGAACGGTGCAATTTTGGAAGTTTAAAAATGGTTTGGATGCATGCTATAAGTTGTTATGGGAAATCGATAAATCACGTTATTGCAAGTTCCTATTATTCAAGATGGTTACAAAAGTTATAATTATGATGCAGAAATATCCTATGCTCCATTATTCACTTGAAAGTGTATATTTTGTTTAAATTAAAAAGTTGTTGAAAAAGAGCAGCTTAAAATTTGTTTTTTCAGGTCGAAATTAAGTCATCATTTGTTCATGTCATCAAAATAACGGCAGTTTCTAAAATTGAGCTTAGAAAAAAACAAATTTTTGAATAACAAAATACTGGTCCGTTCAGTATTACACGAGACTTTTGCTTGATTAATTGATTGGCCCAATAATGTAGACAACAGTAAACTCTCAGATACCCCCATAAAGCGGACACCATCTTCAAGCGGACACCCCCTATAAAGCGGACACCATTATCAAGCGAACACTCCTCGTAAAGCGGACACCCCCAAAAAGCGAACACCACTCATATAGCAGAAACCCCCATAAAGCGAGCACCCCTCAAAAAGCGGACACCCCATAAAGCGGAGACCCCATTAAAGATGGACACTGCGTTTGCGCCTAGAGGCACTAATTTGAAAAATAATTCCCTCTCTAAGGCGGAAACCTTATTTCAAAGACAGTTGACCGCACTTTATTCTTTGGTTTCTACTGTATTTAATCAATAAAAATTTTTCTTCATAAGAACGTTTAAATATTGAAAACACACACAAGATTTAAAATTAGTGACTTCACAATATTTAGATGTCAATTATGCAGAAGCAGGGTAGCTCAGGTAACGAGAGACGGCTTGTTTATAACTACGACGAAAAGAACAATTGGCGGCAACAAATGTCGTGTGATAGGATAGCAAGCTTAAGGTCCAGTTAATAAATTTATTAAAAACTGCCAACTGCGCGAAACCGATTAATTGGGATATTCAGGACCCTCGCGGGGCGGGTTCGTTTGGGTGCAAAACGCATTTATAAATGCAATTCTTCTCAGAAAAAGCTGCACGGGTACGAAGCCAGACAGCCTCGTGTAATCGACACCTTAAACTTACGTTTCCACGCAGATTGCTCGCTGTCTTTTGTGGCACAATCTTTCCAAGCTGTTTGAAAAGAATACAACAGTGATAAGTATATAACAAGTGAGATATTTAGAAAATACAACAGCTGAAGAAACAGTGCGTTGCAGATGAAAAAGTCCAGGATCACAGTTACACTGATCTCAAAATATCAACAAACTCAAGCTAGATCACTCACAACATTTTGTACAGCATATACCAGGTGGACCACTAGAAATTACACTCTCGATTACACCAGCGAGTTTGCAGTCCAACAACAATTAAAAAAAAACAACAACAACTTTTGCAGCATTGTCAACAAACGATGTACCGTCAACTGAGGTGACTTTGACCGAATTCAAAATTTTTATCAAGTAAACTAGTAAGTAAGTAAGTAAGTAAGTAAGTAAGTAAGTAAGTAAGTAAGTAAGTAAGTAAGTAAGTAAGTAAGTAAGT
>JAYJMH010063214.1:0-11977 GCA_036873815.1 Phacellophora camtschatica | reverse complement strand
TCGTGATTCCTTTTGCCTTTGCCTGGAATTACAGAGAGTTAGCAGCTCTCCTCACACTTTCGCAGCAAGTATGACATTATATTTATAAGAGATTTGATCGCAAAGTTGTTGTTTGGACAAATTGTTGGTCGAACATCATTTTCTCGATCAACATCATTTTCACTATAAGTTTGACTGTAAAGTACGTAGAAATGTGTAAATTGTTTGTCAAGCTAAATTTTGCTAGCAGAATCCATTTCGCGAATTAAAAATACAATATCTCCAAATTTTGATAAATTTTAGTATTGGTGAGCTTATCCTAGCCTATTAAGCCAAGCTCGTGCCCTTTCATTTCCGGATTCATTTCAATCATCATTGAACGGGCATATAAAGGGAAAGGTTCTCATTTAACACCCGGAGACAACATAGCTGGCGATAGAAATTAAGGTTAAGTTGACTAAATAACTACAAAAATTTAGACACTTGTAACATTAGCCCTTTCACCCCGGGAAGGGCCATACGGCCTATTGACAAACACCGTAGAACGTCATATTTTCAGGAGGTAAATGCAGGTAGAACTTTTCATTAATTTGAAATACTTCACCGTAGGTTTTTATGTAAATTATGTTGGTTTGCATGTGCTCCCTGCAATATATAACTTTTATTTGCATGTTTATCAGAAATAAATTTGGTCTTAAAAGGCTTAACAAATTCTCCCTTTTATTCTTTTGAAGATTATTTTGTAAACAGTTCAAAAACAAGAATTTTCAAAGGTTTTTTGCGCGTTTCTACGGTAGCACATACAATACAAACTGACTTAATTCAAAAGATCAATGCACCACGTTGAAATTGTTGGAATAAAAATTGGGTTTTTCTGTCTGAAGTTACTTTATGAAAATATTACGTTTTGCATTTCATCGATGTTTTGGCTGAAATGAATGAAACTTCTAAAATGAATTTTTGGCTTATTTTTTACCTGTTGAATCGTGTAGTGAAGAATTAATATTTGGAAATGCGACATTAAAAATATTTTCAGCATTAGTTTGTCAACAAGAAACGGTAATTAGTTATGCTGCAGGTACATCTCATGTCAGAATAAATAACAAGCTTTCGAGATTTCTTTCGATTCAAAAGTTTATTTTAATTCTATTCAGCCGAATGTTAACTGGTCTGATTTCAAGTTAATTAACACCCCGTAAGGAACGAAATTTTGATCGTAAACATGTACCTGATATTAAGATATCCCAAGTGTTAAAATATTACAGATGTTTGGAAAATGTTTTAAATTAGATTTTGCTTGTCTTTGCGAAAAACATTTCAAAGGTCCAAATTAATGGCTTGAGTGAGTGAAAAAGTTTTTACAATCTTTTTACAATCAGTGGACATACTTTAATTTTAGAGACTACTGTAGTTTTATTTACCAAGAAGAAAGATGTCTTAATTTTTTTTCGATAAACCTGCTTTTGAGCTATGATATTTTAAACAGTTGTGGTCATAAAAAAGTTTGTTTTGCAATGACTTACCAGGGGAATTCTATTTTTACTGGTGATAATTACAATTTTGCTATGACCTATTAATTGTTTTCAACAATCCGGGTGTGAATTAGACGAAAAATGAATGCGACCATGGCTGTATTTACACTTCTTTTCAAAGTGTAATTGAAGAACTTGGAGACACATTACATACACGTTTTTCTTAGGAACCAAGCTTGGGCTCTGGCACTAAAAATTTCTTGATTTTAAGGCAGAGGATTCGTGATTTTAGCTGTAAAAGTTTCTTAAAAGTTACTAATTTTTTACCGTTTGTACTTTTATGCCCAAATCATCAATAATTTTTGCATGTAAAAATTTAGTACAAGTTTCTCAGTTATTTTTAATTTGGTATTAACGTTTACTTAAATTTTTGGGGTAACTATGGGTTGCGTACTCTCGACCGTCTTTACGCAAGCTAGGGTATCTGGTAAGTTTCTTAAAAAACAGTTTCTTATAAAACGAACATTGTGTACATAATATCCATTTGTGATCCAAATTAAACGTGGAACTTGCGACAAAAAGGAATCGAACAACGCATTTCGGATGAGCCATCTTAAGCCAAAATGCGTAAAATTGGCGTTCTCGTGTTTTCGAGATTTGGGTGTAATCCCAAATGAACTTCTGGGAGCGAGCTTTGCCTTTGGGTTTAGTTACTTCCCTTTTTTGGTTCTGAACACTAAAAACCTTCTAGATGTCTTGTTACTTTCAGATTTTTAAGATGCCTCAAATGTGTTAGCAGCAGCAACTTAAACACATTTAAAAAGTAATCAAGTAGAGTAACTTCTTTGGAAGAAATTGTGAAAATACCATCAAATGCTTGTCACATTTTCTTCCCTTTCCTCTCCCCCTTTCCTCTTTTCTTCCTCCCCCCTCCCTCCCTCAGAAAGAGACTTGCAGCAAGTACATTTAGCTGCAGAAGTTGAGTAAGACTGACTTTTGTGACCCAGCTGAATGTTATTTTCCAGGAATTTCCGAATTTTCACATGTTAAGGAGACTGATTAAGGTGACCAGACTATATGTGGCGTTTGCTAACAATGCACCCACAAGCTGTTGGCATTGGCACTGAATAGTGATGACATTGTGGTCTTACGCGAACCCCGGGGAGCTCCTTGTTTAACACTGAACGACCAGTGGGATTTCTGGTTTTTTTGGTTTCACGTGTGAGACAGCAAACGAAATCGAAGAATACTATATTTTCTCGGTTTTTCTCGCTGCGTTTTGTGTTTGTCATTTGTCTATTTTAGTATATTTTTGAGTTTGTCATTAGTATATTTGTACAGTACCTAGCATTGAATAGTTTTTAATCAGATTGAGGATGCGCTTCTGTTGTGTTGCTTTTATTTGTTTGCAAGAACTCATGTTTTCATAAGAACAACGCTACAAAAATAATCGTGAAAACAGTGGTTGCCTCAAAGAAAGCATAGCCATTGCCTCAAAACTGCACGCAGGCTGTGGAATTTAAAGTTATGCTTAGAAACATTTAAGTTTTCAAAAAGATTGCAGAAAGTTCCATCACCAATGGCAGCCTTTTTGAAACAATTTCGTTTTGTGTGCGTTTTATAGCTAAATTTTTAGCCGATGAGTTTTAGTTCTAATGAAACTCGCAACATTCAGATTCTTACATGACGTAAAATAGTGACTGTTTACAGTAAAATAATGCGTAAGTTTAAAGTCTAAAACTTTTGCAGTGTACTTATGTTTATATTTTGAACGACCACTGGGGTTATTTTGATGAAATAAAGAGGATTTATTAGGAGGAGGGGGTTCATGTTCCCCTGTTTCCTTGCTGAAACTGCAAATTGTTTTGTAAGAAAAGTCTTACCTAAATCGGAAAATTTTTATCCAACTTGATTGTTTGTGTTCCCTTATCTTATCGCCACTGACTATCAATGTTTCCCCCAGCTCCCTTCTAATTTTCCTCTTGTTCCCTTGTAATTATTTTTCCGACATGAAGATTTGCTAATTGCTGCGTTGCAAAATGAAGTACCAAAAGCAATGCTGCGGTGGAGCGTCAGTGTTTGCATTTGTATTTGTCTGCTTCTCAAAAGAGATGACATTTTGTGGTTCTCATTCAAATCTGAAGAGAAGAAAAGTTGGAAAAAGTGAAGTGGACAATGAATCGACTCTCGTGTTGGGTGTTAGTTGTGCTGATGATGTTTGGTGCTGCGGTCCATTGGTAAAAGGTGAAGAAGATGGACACAAAACTTGTTTTTTCATTTTTTTCAAAACCAAAGAAGCTTTAAGCTCACGGAGGAAAATTATTATTCATCAACTAATCACGAAATAAGATGTTTTAAACGATGTGGTTGACCACAAACAAGGAAAAGATTCTGCTTTGTAATTTGAAGATTTGTGAATATGTTGTTATCCGGATGTTTGTCGAAAAAGGTTGGATATCGTTTCATTGATCCATCAGTTGTAAAAAGGAGAACGGCAAGTACTGTTTATAAATGAAAATGGTTTATTATTTTTTTGACATTCAGTCAGTCAATCACATACCCTCTCTAGAGAGCAGACATTGTTTTCAAATGGAATTACCATGGAAATAATACCAGCTGCTGGCAAATGATAGTGTTGTTTTGTTATATACTGTTTTTTCTTGTATTTCTAGGTTTCTTTTCCTTTCGCTATGAATTTTGAGTTTCTTTTCTCATACAGTATTCCAAAGCTAAAAAAGGATAGTTAATGGAGAAAAATGCTAGCAGAAATGGCCAGACAATAAATTCAAAATTCACTTCAGAAATATTGTTGATTTTGTTTCATCAAATTTTAATGTGTTTTGAGATCTCCTGGGATAGTCACGTAAGTGAAGAGAGAGCGCCATGAAAAATGCTTTGATTTTGTTTGATGCTCTTTATTTTGTTAATTTTCAGTTTCATTTATTTGAAATTATATTTGCTCTCGCGGCCTATACCGCCTCTTGTTTTTGTGTTGTCTTTTTAAATATTTGGATTGACTCGAGTCTGCGGAGAATGTGATGACATGTTTTTCATTCATGCAGGTTGGATGGAACAGGATGAATTCCACTATGCAATTATGTTCTTATTACCTGCTTGAAGGATGTGCTTGATGGTTGTGCAAAACTCACTGTAAATATTCTGGATATTACTTCATCTAGCACAAATCAGAAATGCAAAGAACAAATTATTCAGGTGGTTTTGTTGTTTATGATCAAGCAATTTGCTTTGAAAGTTGGCTGCTTCTGCCAGCTGAAAATCTGTGGCCAGCATGGATTCGTGGGGTACTTTACATCACTGCAATAATATATTTATTTTTGGGCATTGCAATAGCTGCTGATGTTTTTATGCTCAGTATTGAAATGATTACAAGCAAGAAAAGGATTATCATTGCATATGATTATGAGAAACAAGAAAGTGTTGAGAAAGAAGTTTATGTTTGGAATGAAACTGTTGCCAACCTGACTTTGATGGCCCTTGGGTCATCTGCTCCAGAGATTCTAATTGCTGTAATTGAAACTTTAACTAATCTCAATAACGAAAATCCCAAAGAATTGGGAACTTTTACTATCATTGGATCAGCAGCTTATAACTTACTGGTAATTTCTGCAATCTGCGTATTCAGTGTTCCATCTTCCACTGTAAAAACAATTGGAGAATTTGGGGTTTTTATAGTCACCTCTATTTGGTCTTTATTTGCATATTTTTGGTTGCTTGTTGTTCTTAAATGGTCGTCTCCAAATGTTGTGGAGGTATGGGAGGCAGTATTAACTCTGGCATTTTTTCCATTACTCGTGCTGAGTGCATGGTGCCAGGATAGAGGATGGTGGAGGCACAAATTCATGAAGAGGCGGCATTCTGTTGCAGTCAGAAATCAACAACCAAAAATTAGTCAATCGTATGTTGGGGTAAGTGTGACAATTATATATTTCTTTTATTAAATGTTTTCTTTTTGTAGAACACCGGGATGAATCCTTTGTGCTGCCTTGACCAAATATTAAACAATAGAAATAACAATAAAAGAAGGCTGCTCTGCGCCAAAGATCTTGATGAAATTAACAATTGACAAATGGTTTTTCCAGTTTGAAAGTTTTTCCAGATTATTTTCTAAATTTTATCTGAAAATGAATAGTGTTGCAAAGATGGCTCAGGGGAGAAAAGTTTTGATTATTTCTCGTTTTTTTTATAAAATTAGTTTTGGTGATGAATATTTTTAAATTGAGAAGGATACTACTACATTAGTATCTTCACATATTTTCAATATTTGATTTAAAATTAAAATACAACCAAAATTAGGGACCCATTGCATTATATCAGACTTTGGTCCCATAAATTCCATCCATTGGCCCTTTGCTAATTCCCCCAATAGATCCCATAACATTTTTTAGCTCATTGTGGAGAGGTTTTCAACAGAATTTGTTTAAAACTTCTGCACAAACTTTTATTCATGATTCTGAGACCAAGAGGGAGCTGGAAAGAAATAGATGCAGCAGGGTGGCAAAAATTCTATTCTGAGGGCAAACAACAGAAAAATAAAGAAGTAATGAATGTGGCAGAGCAGGGGGCAGCTGCAAGATATCAAATTTGTACAAGAGCTTTAACCATGACAACGATATTAGGTTAAAATTTTGACTTAACAAAATTTTTGTAGTCAAATCCTCCATAAACTCAAATTTATCTGTAAATGCAAAAATTGTTTCTCAGGCTAAAGTTTGTAGCAGAATCTAATTCAAAAATACAAATTAGATCTCAAATTTTTTATTAATTTCCACAATACATTCACATGCTTGAAACTTTTACACAATCAATCATCTGACCCTGTGAATATCCTTGCTTGGTAAATTCAGTTTTTAACAGCAAGAATTCCTTATCATTTGTTTTTTCACACAATTGTTATTCATTTCTGAGATATGATAAGGTGATTCTGACATTAAAAAATTGTCAACTTTTTTTGGAATCAGAGATTTCATAAAGAGATCAAAGTGTGTCAGCACTTTTTGTTAAGAATTTGTTGGTTGTTTTAAGATTTTGAATTCTGGAGTTTGGAGATTTGTGGTGGTTAAATTAAACAAATTGAAACTTCATCAGGGGAAAAATATAGCATTCAGAATTAAAAAAATTGCTTTTATTGTTGAGGAAATTTATTACCAGGAAAAACATTTGTGCCAATTTTTGACACTGAAAAGACGAAAAGTCTGAGATTCTAAAAAAAGTTCTTTAAAAAAAATGAGATCAAGAGAAAATATGAGATTCTGGAAAGTAAAGACAAACCCCTCCTAAAGACAATCTTCTTTGTGAGCGACGAGCGACAGACAACCACAATGACCAGTAGTTTTTTGGAACACTGGCAAATACGGCCCAGGAATTACGGATTCATTCCGAGGATAGGAGAGTATAATTTTGTCTACCATTCAAGATTCAACTATTCGTTTAGAACTGATTGGTTGAAGCAATCTTTGAAATGTCCTTGCAATATAGAAAGCGGACATTGGTTTGGTTTTGATATGTCTGATCAATGGTCTGATTTTGAGATTTAACCAATACGGTCGGAAGCGCGCCCCAATAACTTCAAGAACAATGGCTATTTAAAACAATTCATTAATTAAACCTTTGTTCTCTATTGTTCTGAGACCAATAAGCCCTCCCCCCAATCTAGAACAGCTTCCAACAACACTGATTTAACGGCCCATAAACTTTGCGTGACATATGGTGTTGATGCTTTTTTTTTTAAGAGAAAAGAGATATGTTTTGATGGTTTTAAATTGAATTTGATATTTGCCTACCATTCCTTTGTAATTGTGTGATGTGTTCTTGTTTTGTTTGCGTGATATTTGATGGAAATTTCTAGCCGCGGACGGATTAATTTATTAAGATGCAGAGAATAACGGAATATCGTTGTGTTTATATGAAGAAAATTAATTCACACAATTTTTTTAAAGATTATATCACAGTAATTGCAAATTAAGTTTGCCAAGGGAAAACAACTGAAAGCTTATTGCTTTCTCTGCTGGGAAATTATATATAGCAAGATTTGAGAGGAAACTTTGCTCATGTTTGTCACAGCTGTTTGCTGCTTTTCCACATATGCAATTCCCAAAGCAACGGACTGTTCTTGCTGATGGTGTTTTACAAGAACTGTATAACGGCACCAGTCCGAAAAACGGTACACTTTTGCAAAGCTGTTGTGAAGTACCTGTTGTTTTGATATATATGCTTTTTCTTGCTATCAATAAAGGAGGCTTCAACTTAAAGTTTGTAATTATGCTTGGCAGAATCTACTGAATATTGACTGAGTTATGATAATATCTCGAGCCATAACCACAAGCGATAATTCTTCCTTTTTTTGGCGCGAACTTATAATTGCTAAAAATTTATAACATGACCGCAAGCAATAATTCTTACCGAACGATTTTTAGCGTGAACTTTTCAGCTTGAAATTCATAAACTTTGCGCACTTTGGCATAATTGCTCGTGGCATAAGAAAATGCAGGGCTGGCTTACATTTATACCTTGCGCGGCCATGCGTAACTAAATGTTTCTATTAAATTAAGTTTGGCAATGGCGTGGTCTTGTGAATCAACTGTCGAGTCAAAGGTGCAGGCCTACCTGCGACAGAACGTAGTGACACGGCTCCAATTCATATGTTCGCGCTACTGCCGTGTCGAACAAAGTTTGAGCCAAAAATCCAAATAGCCTTGCTCGTTGAGAAAATAGTGTGACTGAATTCCGCATTTCCACCGAAGAATTTAAGCAAAGAAGGACCTATAATCTTTGGTAGACTTACCACACGATTGATTAGCCCCATTTGTTTACTTTAAAATGAAGTGAAAAAGGGATTTTTGTTTATGTGCCTTGATTATAAGAAAATCCCAAGCTTGCGTAAAGCCTTTTTATATTTTGGGTCTGAACATAGGCTAAACAAGGCCTTGTCTGTCAACGATTTGGTGTTCACTGCAAATGTTTAGTGTCTTTTTGTTCCCATCTCGCAAGCCCCCGCAAATCTGCGGAAATGGATACCGGGTCCCATGCATGTATATCTTTGTCTTTTTTCTTGTAAATATCTATACTTCGTTTTGAACCATTTAATTCGGTATATAAGTTATTTCTATGGGCGTCTATTTTTGCATTTGTTCGGTATAAAGGTAATTTTTATGAAGTTTCAATCAAGAGAAATGATCGAGGTCGAACATTATTGAGGCAGTGCAGTGCGTGCGATTCTTTGTTAGTTGCGCTGCGCTACTGTGTAATTCATTATTGAGCTGTCTAATACAGGCAACCACGCCCACTGAGAAGGCAGGAAAAGGGCAACTGCTCTTCTCTTGCATTAAATTCTTCATGTATCTCAGAATTATTTACGTCGAGTTGAAATACTCAAGACTATGCAGGTGTTTGCAAATGTCTTGAAACACACTTTTAAGATGATTTGAGAATGGTCGGGACTGCAGCTGAACTCAAAGCTGGGTGCTTCAGTATAGATTTGCCCCAATTATATTTGTTGATTCAGTAGAAAAAGCGAATAATAAAATAATAAAATATGAACAAATACATGTTCCTGCGGGGGGAAAAAAGTAAACTACCACTTTTTGTTACTGTTTTTACTGATTTAAGAAAAATACTTGTGGCAAGTCTACGAACGTGTAGATGTAATGCTGAAATATTTTTGTTGCTGCATATGTTTTTAAAAGACTGGAATAGACTGTACAGTCAGAAATTTATAAAAATTAATGCAACTTGGGTTTATAGTTCCTCGGTGGCTCTAAGGAGAATAGATGGAATCGAATGGGCTGCCATTTGTTTGTAAAAACATGTATAAAAGTCAAAGTTGGTTTTTTACCACGTTCAGAAAAAGCTTTTTTAAAGATTTCATACACTGACCGAAATGTTTTTGCTCTTGCATACGTTATTCCTTTAAATACTAGGAAAGTCTGTGTAGGCAGAAATGAAAGATTCAATAAAATATGGGTCACGCTGAGAAGACGAACCGGTGGCCTCTGAAAGCTTTTGAAAATTCAAGCTTTTATCCGGTCCGGTATTTCTAAAGATAGATATTTTGATCTAGAAATAAAGCAGATTTGTTGCATTCAATTTTCTACAGGTTCAAAGCTTTAAAACCAAGCATATCAAAAGAAAGAATAAGCAAGATTTTAGAATTCATCGACCTAATGTTTACGAAATTCAGGATTAGCTTTTTGACAAGTGTTTGTTTTCTAAAAAGTGTTTTTTTGGATTTGATTTGATTTCCTTTTTTCACCTGCACAGTTCTCATCTAGCAGCTCTCTATAAAATAGCTTAATTTTTATGCAAGCATGCATGAACAATTTCAAAAGATCATTTCTTCACGCTGAGGCACACTGCCGTCCAGTGACGGACTTCCTCGGAATTTCCAGAGTCTAGAAAAGTGGACAACCTTCCTCCGAGTGTAAAGTTTGATTTTTAGAAACCTTCCTCGTTAAACAATTGAAAATAGGCGTGGTTTGGGTGTGGCACATATCTTTTCCTTCGTCTTCTTCAACCTTTCTACGGTAAGTGACCGTGTGACCGTGATGTTTTCCTGACTCTGGGAATTTCTTACCCGCCATATATTTAAAAATGGCGTTTCCCCCTAAAATGGCCATTTGTTCTTTTAAGTTAAAAAGGAAAAAGGCCCCGAAAAGGCCAGTCGGCCATTGCTGCCAGCACATTTACATGCGAATGTTCTACTTTCTTTGCTGAAGTTCTCCTCTAATCTAATTGTGGACTAAATAATTTTTTGATTTGAGTATCAGAAGAACAAATCATTGGATTTGATTCATTTGCGTTTGAGTTGTCAGTAATCAATGATTTTGCAGCGCCATTTTTTGTAGCACTATAGTCCATCATTACATCGAAAGTAGACTAGGGTGCATTCATGAAGTTACGTACGCGCTATTTTGACACTTTGTTATATTTGTCATGTATCTGGAGATGTTGCGTGTGCGTATCACTGACCGAGAGACTGGTGAACAACAAGAACAAAAATGACAACATTTGCAACAACAACAACATTCCCGCTTCTTATTGCCTATGGTGTTAACCTGTTTCAGCATGGGTAATTAGACGCCGCAGGTGTACTTGCTTTGCCTTCGCATTTTGTTTTAAATGCAATTTCTTTGAAAAATGACGTTTGTTTCTGTTACCAAACACAAAATAACCAAACACAGTAAGACTAAAAATGCGATTGTTGCAGGATAGGAAACAGAACACAGACTTCAGTTTTCAAAGAAATAGCATTCAAAACAAAATATGAAGGCAATGTAAGTACGCCTGCGGCGTCTAACTACCCATGGTCTTAGCCTGGTTTGTTGTTTGGGAAAAAATTTACCTGCCGCCTCAGTACTAAATTGTTTTAAATGAGAACATTTCGCGATACATGTGGGAAAGCTATCGCTGTCATCAAACCAAAACTTCTTGCGCGGCACAAATTGATATTGATTTTGCAAGCTGCAATTTGAATGAGTTTATTTATGACCACCGATAGCTACATTTCGAGGCTAGTTGCTAGTTTGCTTTGTATTATTTCTGCAGGCACCCGTAACAACGAACTTAGAATTGGCTAGCTGAAACCCGTTGGTAAAAAACCGCACTTCTATGAACAATGGCTGATTGCCGAAAGGGAATGTTTAATGAATTTTTTTAGCATACAGCTTCTGTTTTGGATGATCGAAAATCGTTATGTTTTGCATTCTAAATTTTATTGCAAGATTTTCCTCAATCTAATTTTTTCTCGGATAGTTTCGACATTTGGTTGTTTGACCGTATACAGTAAGAGCCCCCCCCCCCCCCCCACTAAGAAACCGGTTTTTTAAAATCAGCCTATGGAAAATTATATTGAGTTTAGCTGAAGTATGCTGCCAAAAGTCATATCAATACACTTCTATTATTAAAAACAATTTCCATAAGTTTAATAAACTCTTTTGATAAATTTTCAAATATAATCTGCAAATTGTCTCAGTAACATACTGTATTCTCATATATTTTTCTTCTTTAAAACAATAATTTTACTTAAATTGTCATATAATACATAAGAATTTTGACTTTTAATTGTATGTCGTTAAACTGTAATACCAATTGAATTATTTTAAAATCTTTTCAGTATACATAAAGTAACAACTTAATGAAATATAACTTCAACAAATTTTTTCTTCATGCATACTGGGTTTTCTTGAGTTAACATATCGTTATTTTTGTCCATGTTGTCTTCTTTAAAGACGTTGGCCTGTTTAAATCACTTACAGACATGAAACACATATGTATGACTTGGGAGAGGAGCACATGTATTTGCTTCAAACATAACGTTACACTTTTGTGCAGCATACCGGGTGGCCTGAAAACTGTCCCTTTATTTTTAAAATTGCTGTGGAGGAGCTTTAGTTTTGACAGTTTCGTTTTTGCTTGAATTCTATATGAGAAGCTTCGATCTATAGTTTGGTTCGTCTTGTTTCCCTGTGACCGAATTCAAACCACGGAATGTAAGACAAGTAGAATGAAAA
>JAYJMH010063203.1:0-11980 GCA_036873815.1 Phacellophora camtschatica | reverse complement strand
TCATCAAAACACAGACCACGACCATGATCAATTGAATTTGACACGACAAAAATCCATCGTCTGAATCCATGTCGCACTTATGTTATTAAATCTAACTGAGCAACATAGACTTGACTCAAGTTTAACTCAAATTCGACAGTTGGATTCAGACGATGGTTTTAACATGGATTTAATTGAAATAATTGAATTTGACTCGACATAAGTGCGACGTCTGAATTAGGCCTAAATGAATTTGCATGGACCAAAGAGTTGCAAATCTTATTTTTATCTGTTTTTGCAATAATGTAATAAATTCTCATGATGTAATAATAATCATGATGTAATAAAAAATCGCAAAATTTAGTTTCCATTATCTATGGTAAAGAGCTGTTCATGATATATGTGAACTGTCCCTCTTCCCCCTGTAAGCTGTGAGGAACCAAGACATTTAATGCAATAAAAGGCATGGTCATGTTCACAGCAAGAGTAAAGGGTGTGGCCCCCTAAACATTACTTCAGGGGCTTTAAAACCCCTTTACATAGCTCGCACCAGGCACAGCCACAATCTTCATTGCACTGTGCTGTGCACAAACGTTTTTCACCCCATACTGACCCATCATGATGATGGTCATGCAGATAGGTACATTAATTCAAGGTTTTTTTTAAAAGAAACCTGGCTAAGGCTCCACTAGTAAAAGCTTCTTAATTTTAGACCATTTTTGACCAAATTTCACTAGAAACGTTTTATAAAAGTTTCTCAATCGTACATATAAAAAATTATGTTTTTTACTATGCATTTTGTCAACAAAAACTGGGTATATATTATACATGATAAAATGTTTTCACTGAGTCAATCATCTAAAATCATGTCCACTGCTTTAAAATCATAAAGCCTTGTGTAATTTTAACTAATATTTCCAAAATTTTCTTACTTTTTATTCACTAGCAAAGCTTTCTTAAATTTTCACGGATTTGACCAGTGAGTTTCTTATACAAATTTCTGACAAAAAACATGTGTACTACAAGTGTACAGTACTCATAATAATCACAGAGCGATTGAATGTTAGAAATCCGAGTGAAATAATTTTTTAAAAAGCTTTGATCCTGTACCAGAGAAGGGCGAGTTGAAAAAATATTGAAAATATCTACGACTCTTCTTCAAAGCTTGAAGTCATTTCAATGCTATCAAATTATGATGTCTGAATGTGTTCTGGCGAAAAATGACAACAGCATCAGGCTACCTCTAGCTAGCAAGCTTTGCCCTCATCGGACCAACTACTAGTCTATCCTTATTTATTTTTATCTAGGGTACGCCAATGCCATACTCAGCAGTCTGGATTAACATACCAATTTGGTACGTTGTAAAAACCAGTTTGTTTCACCAAGTGATGAATCTCAAGAGGGAACTTTTCGTTTTGAAATAAAATGCAAATTTATGATCTGAAAATTTTGCATCAAAGTATGTTTATTTTTGCAGTAAAAGAAGATATAAACTTGGTGAAAACGTACCTCAACGAAGTCGGACAAATGTCATCGATCTATCAAACACTTTTATTGTCTTCCCCAAAACATGCTTTTTAAAAAAGTGCTTTAACTTATCTCATATAATTTTGATAGCACAGCAATCGCAAAATGAATAGCAACCAGTGGCGAAGCCAGGGCAAGAGAGCTGGTCCTGCTATTCGATGGAGGCGATGTAAAGAAAAATGTAACACCAAAGATGTATGGTATGGCGGTCCCAGGGGCAAAGCCCCCAGAAACTTTTTTTGAACCAAATAGGCAACCTTTATTTCTGGGTTGGAAAATATAGCCTTAAGGATAACATTAATTAAGCGATGAAAGGGCAATCATACTTCTATCACTGATTGATCAATAGCAAGATCTACAAGACAGGAAGTGGAATTCTCTAGCAACAAATGACAATAACTAGTATTCTCTTCGAATTGATAACCTTTACTGGTTTATTAGTCAATATGATAATAATGCACATAATGTTAACATTAAAAGTTTCTTTAATCAGCAAAGGAAAAATCGCCTTGTCCAGTAATCTGAAAATAAAATTTATTGAAGGCAGCAGTTCCTGTGATGATAAACAAGGTTAACTTTCACAAAGAGAACTATTCTCCTGAACATTTATTAAATCAGCAACAGGTTATAAATAATTATTATGCACTAAAATTTTCTTGGCAGTTGAGACATACCAAGAACTAATTATTTAGAAAACGTTTGCAAAATTACTTCTGAAAATTTATTACAAAAATTTCTTTTAATTTTCAAAAAGTCTTTTCTATAATTTTTATGTTTTGAGAAAACTTTTCTATTTATTGAAAGCAAACTTAAACAAGAGCTGAGTTCTATATAATTTGCTAAAATATTCAGAAACCAAACTGGTGAGTGTTCAAATTCTGTATTTTAGCAGCTCGTTCTTACTGAATAGTTATATATTCGGAGCATTATCTTGAATTAGAGATTCACGAACCTCTAAATTACAGATTCAAGAGATTCAAGAGATTCAATTAGACATTCGCGGAAAATCATTCACTACGGAAAACAAATGATGGAACATAAAAAACAAATTTCACCTGGATTTAGACAATTTATCATGTTATATTCTGCTAAATTCTCCTTAGTTTTTACTGACTCTATAAGAAGAATGAAATGTGTAAGTGACGTTAGGCCACACAAAAACATCAAGAAATGGACGAAAACACATGAAATCTCGAGGAAACTTACGTTCCTTGTGGCAATGAGTTAACCAAAGTGAAAATATTTTTCCAGACAAATACCTTGCAAATCGGGTATTCTTACTTTCAGCAAAACATCTTGCGGTGGCAGCGCGAAATGAACGAGAACAAAATTAAAGTTTAAAATTTTCCCCGAAGAGCAGCTTATCGCTTCACATACTGAAGCCTCACAATAAAAAAAATATATACCAATTATTGAAAATAAATAGTAGGTTCAGAAATATTTTGATGAAACTTGTCAAGCAAACTTCTTTTACAAAGTTCAGGCTGTCGCAAGACTTTTTTTAATTTTGTGACTCCTCCTTCCAACAATTCCGGACGCTTCACCAAAATTCTCTGTACTGAGCTTTCATAAAGTTGTAACAAAATAAATCAATTATCGAAAATAAATAGTAGATTTCGAAATATTTTGACGAAACTTGGCAAGCAACTTTCTATTACAAAGTTCTATCTGTCCCAAGACCGTTTTCAATTTTGTGACTCCTCCTTCCGAAAACTCTTGACGCTCTTCCGAAATTCTTCATACTGAGCCTTCATAAAGTTGAAAATAAATAAACGTGTCATGTCGATCCAATTTTGAAGAAAGTTTTGGTTTGTGAAACCCAATCTTTTATTTTGAATTGTTTTCAACTACTAACATATGAAACTTGTTACCATGAATTGATGTCAAATCAACAGAGACTATGTCTGTTGTTAATGCGACTGCGCATTGTTCCGCGCATTGTTCGATCGCACGAAAGTTTTAGAAAATGGCGGACACTGCAAGATCGCTCCGAAAACGTGAACATGTTTCATACGTTTTCCCCCATGAAAACGGGGAATTTACTTCAAAAGCAAAAAGGGTAAATTCGAAGAAAGAAACCGATAATACGTTATATGATGTTGATGTTATGGAGATCGATTCTGAAAACAAGAGAGTGAGGATACACTACAAAGGATATGACTCAAAGTACGACGAGTGGAAAACCTTTGATGGCAGTAACAATGTTTACGAGGTTGCAAAAGTTGAGAGATACGAGCCCCCAAGAGAAGAATCTCTGGAAGAGCGATGCCAAGGTTTCAAGACAGAACTGTACCACGAAGTGAAGCAGAAATTGCGTATCTATGATAGGAAGGATGAACCTTGTGTTCGAGTTGAGATGCCAATCGATGATGATGTTTTCAAGAGGGAATTCTCGAGCCTTGGGGTACCCCACAACGACAAAATGAAGAAGGGAAGTAGCATAGAAAATGCGCAACTCGATGTAATGCTTGGTAAACGATGGAGTTCCCGTGTGAAGAACACTTCTGGGGATTTTGCCTTTGTTGTTGATGGCACAGTGCGTTTCTGGATAAACAAGCGATTCCCAATCGATGATTACATGCTCATCGGAAAGAAATTTATTCCATATAAAATTGAACAAAAACCAACTTTTATATTTTGCTTTGTAAGAAGTTCAGGTAATGCCAGACAGTATTGTGAAATGTTCAGGTTATAAAGCATAAATTTCAGTTAGACTAAATAATTATCAACAACACCATTTTTTATATCAACTATTATGTAAACATTCAAGTTAAATATGCAACCATGTATCAAAAATTGTAATGATCCTCAAAAATAAAAATTACTATCAAATTTGCAAATGTGTGTGCTTCCACTATCGCATCAATCAGCAAATAGTTATTTGCATAATTATCAAATAGTTATGTGCATCCAAAGTTTATCTATAAAATGATTTTCCAGGAGTTGGCATTTACTTTCAGGTGGTTGTGAGTTCAACTAAACAGTTCAAACTTATCTATTATTTTAAACAACTCTTGCTGATCTGAACATTTTAAACATGAGACAAACAAGGGGCCATCCAAATAACATGAATGCAAAAATTTTGGACCCTTTAGACCCCCCTTCCCCATCATACACAATTTCAAGAGAAGATGGGCAATTTTATATGGAGCGTGATGCTTTTGACTTGACCCCCTCCCTCTCAAGTGCATACATGCTATGTGAATGGCCCCAGAGGCAGGCCTGGTTCAGGATCACAATTGATGGATATAAAAATGTTGAATTTGATGTTTTGCATTTAGAAAATATAGTTTGTTCATATTTCACAGGTAAAATTCAGTTCATTCACATTTTACAGATTACTTTTGTCTTGTGTTTTCATGTTTCATGGAAAAAATTAGTGTTAATTTCAGGAAAAAATTATTTGGTATTTTAGTTGAAAAAACATTCTCTTTCATAATATCTAATTGTAGTACAGTAATTATAAAATTTAAACTTCACACCCAACTTTAATTTTCAGGTTTCTCTTTCTCTGCTTCCATCAATCATTACCTTTTGGTATTTCATTAAAAATTTTAATTTCCATTATTCTTATTTTTTTCTCGCCAGATGTTCCTCGCATGAATCAAGCTGAAGTTGCCCATGCATCTTGGGTAAATTCTTCTTCTAGTAATCTGACTTTACTGCGAGCAGCCAGAGAAGATGTGAAGGAGAATGAGCTTTTTGAAGCAGAATACAGCCTCTACCTTAAGGGAGCATGCAAAAAGGGCACTGGACCAAGTTATTCCCAGCTGAAGGTAAGAAGTGAAGCAAGAGATTTAGAGGCATGTCAAGGAGCTGGATTAGAGCTTGACAGTGACCAAATTGTAGAAGCAGGACCAGATGCCTACAACACTCCTGATTACTTTGTAGACCCATCGTCTTCTTTCAAGCCACCTAACATTTGAAAAGGAAACAGAAAGGACGTTGCTGCAAGGAAGAGAGGAAAGAGTAAGGTATTCAACCAGAGCTTGACTAAGGCATTGCAAGAGAAAGAATCGATGAGGTTGTGGAAATATGAGCTTAACCAAGCCAGTCTTTGAGCCACAGTTTCCACAAAAACAATGGGAGCTGACGACAAGGGATACATTGTTGAAGTGGGTGTGAACCCAAAATGTTCCTGTCCATTCTTCATCACAAAGGTCGGATCAAAGGTATGCAAGCATCTTATCTGGATCTACCTGAATGTCTTAAAGGTGAAAGAAGACTCTGATGTAATTCAGCAAATTAAACATGCATCTGGCACCGTCCAAGCCTTGCTCTCCACAGCACCGGAAACAATTCCAAATGAACTGAGGCATAATGGAATGGAAAAAAGATTACAAAGCTAGTTTCCCAATGATTCTTTAGGTTCTAAGCCACAAGCCTGGTTTCTTACCTACAAAGCAAGCAGAGCGGCGAAGTGCAGGGGATGTGGAAACGTTCTTGAAGTCAGTTCACTTTGTGTATCAGCAGAAGACAAATTCATTCCTTTCAAGCAAGATCGGCTATTGCCTTGCATTTTTTATTTTTGTCCAGAAAGAAAGTGCATCAAGGTATCTCCTCCGTGGAAAAATTTGAAATGCCCAGCAAGAATCCAAAAAGAAAACAATAATAAAGCCCTGAACAATTTCGTTCCATTGTTGAACTGAACTTTCAAAAGAGATATATGCTGCTACAAGATATCCATTAAGCTCGTTTATTTTAGCAGACAGTTATGTTCATAATTTTTGAAGGAAATTCCATGGACGGTATTTGATCCATGACAGAAACATTCGTAACATTTTTATTTTATATAACTACACGGTTTAAATTCGACACTTGAAACTAAACAAAGGAATCTCGAGTTCGTTTTTTAAAGTAGTCAATTATAAATCGTGGGTTTTAGTACAAACATGTGCGCTGGAATCAAATATGATTTGGCAACAGGTCACGGTTTTGTCCCCCGTTCGTAAATTGAAAGCGAGACTCGGGATAGATCTATTTTTACGCCACTTTCTCTAATTAGCGTCTCTTTTTGTTTTTTTGGTTTTATAAGAAAATTCCAAGGCATTGAAAACGCTGCTAGAAGTCAAGGCCATCTTGATTAAAACCAGATCAGAATTTCAACATATAAGGCTTTATCGATCTTTAAAATATTACCAATATTTCGTAACTACAGTCTTCTCACACACAACACATTCTGGAGAACTCCTCGTCTCTTGGAAGCACCCCTATTGACTGAATCTTTTCTTCTTTGTGCCCTTTAAGTAGGAAACAGATGTTTCCATTCAGCTTCAAAGGTGAAAAATTCGAGTTTAATCATAACTAATTGACAGTTCAAGAATGCAACATTACTTTCTTTCAGTTTTCAGTTAGTGATTTAGATTGCAACGTTGTCTTGCCTTGAAAAGAATTACTTTGTTAGCTGCAACGCTGTTGCCTTTATGTTCTGTTTTTGTGAATTTGTTATTTTAAAACAAACAGTTATACTTCCACATGCTTAACTTTCATGCCTCCACTCTTCATTTCAACACGGGTAGCAAGACAGCATTGTCCATGTTGTTTGGGCCACATTGTTGTAAACTGAAATAATTTGAGGTGTTGCGAGGGATCAGAGAATACAGAAGACTAAAGGGAGTACAAAGACCAGAATTCTTTGCGAAAAGTCAGCGTTTGCACAGCTTCCTGAATAATTGAGACTGTACAAAATTCACAAATACAAAAACAAACAATGGCAACGGCGAAGGCAACAAGGCGATAAGGAGACAACAATATTTGCTTGATACAGCCATCCTTGACCTGGAGAGGGGGTATTTTTATAACTTTGTAGCGGGTATGTCCACCCAATGTGCTTTTGAATAAAAATGTGTCGGAATATGGGTTGAAATGAATTTTCTTTAATCAAGAACATTGAAATCGAAAACCTTTTTGAACAAAATTTTGGCCGAGAGTTTAATTGTCCAAAATCTGGTAATGTCCGAAAGTTTTTCCGTCCGAAAGTCAAAAGTTAATTGAAAATAGAAAAACACAAGATGCGTAACATAAGAAATTCTTAGAAAGAGGTTGAATCAAAATAGCGCTAGTTTTTGCGGGAAAAATCATTCATAGAACGAGGTTGATACAAAATGGCGACAATAATCATTGACCAGAATCAGGGCTGTAGAATGATGCAAGAAACTATGCTGTTTGCTAATCACGCTCCAACCCACAAACCCATGTAACTAACATTAAACCCACAAACTCACATATGAAGCCCACAAACTCACGCATGAAACCCACAAACTCACAGTACCCACATAACCCACGTAACCCACAAACCCACACGATTTAGTTGCACCCTTGCTGGAGGAGCTGTGTATGAGAATAGCAAGGTTAAAGAGAAGAATCAGTCTGAAGGATATGATCTTCCTGAGCATTCAGTCATCAGAAGTTATGGTAATAAAATCCTGAAATACAATCCGGAATTTGGAGAGCAATATTTTTATTTCAAGTCACACAGCTTCACATTCTCCAACATTACAAAACCTATTGTTTATTTTTGGTGGATATCAACAGGACAAGGAGCTGACTTCGTAGAAGATTTCACCTTCTGGCAAACGTTTTGTCATTGATTTAAAAAAAGGTTTAATTTTTAAAACATTAAATGGCAATGGTTTTGAAACTGCTGGACACTCCATGCTTTTTATTGATTCTGACACATTATTGATAAGTGATGGAGCGAAGAGATATTTTCAATGTATACAAATAAGTCATTAACTCCAGATCCATGTGATTTAGGTAGTATTTGTAAGATTGACAACTCTTTTACAGCCCCTATCGGTTGGGTACAATGTGAAGGGATTTGCAAGAGATGGCTGCACCAATTTTGTATCGGCTTGCAAACAGTCCCAAAAGGAAAGTATACATGTGATGACTGTAAATCTGAGACCAGAGAAAATAAGAGACAAACCAAGAAGTAAATGTATACTGTTTGTTAACATTAAAAATTGGATAAAGATTAGCTCGCCTTTTATGCTGTACATGTACTTATATTATGTCCATAACTAAAGCACTTTGAGCATTTGTATTGTTTGTGTTGTACTTCTGACAATTTTTGTAAATGTTTTAGTGTGTACAACCAGTGAAGTTTCAGTACATCCTCAAGTCCTTTGTATGAATTGCCCTTGTTCGAATACCCTTTCTGAAACAATCTAAACAACTTATTGCCAGCTTCATTCCCTTCGCTACTAAATCCGCCAATAGAGCTTGGACCTTCAGGATCCTCCAGAATTTCTTGCACGTGTTCTATCACCTTGTGTAAATAATTGGGCCACCTTGCAAAACTAAACTTATTTAAAAATAATTTTTCCATTTCTATAGCTTCAGATTTGTACATGACAATGTCCACCATGGCAGGCGAAGTTGCTCTACATACAGATCTTGAAGTAAATTAACGGATATAAAAATGGCGAAACACCATGAGACTGGGCAATCTAAATATAGACACAGCTATTCCTCCAATCATGTCGGAGGAGCGCAAAGTTCATGTGATCACTTTCAAGGGAGAAGTCATACCGTGCTGCTCGACTCAGTCAACAAATATGGCAGACAACAACAGTGATCACATGGGCTTGATTGTTTGATATTGTGCTTGTGTGCACTGTAGGTGGACCTGCATTATTTGATATTGTGTATGAAATGGTGGTCAAATGGACTTGATTGTTTGATATTGGCTTTGTGTGTACTGTAGGTGGACTATGCATTATTTATTATTGTGTATAAAGAACTAAGGATTCTTTCTCATTGTTTTCTTTGTTGCTTGCGTTTGGAGAAGAAAGGAGACTCTGCTCCTTGCACACATATGAAGTGACATGTGATCACTTTGTCTGAGCTCTATCTGCACATACTTGAGTAAGTTGAGTTGCCATCTATTTTTAAAGCTGTGCTTATGTATTCGTTCATTTACTTTAAGAAGCGGAATTTCTGTAAAATTTTCTTGATATTATGCCTATCATCATCATCATCAATCAGCCCAACAAACATTTCTTCATTTTCTATTTTGAAAAGTTCCTGTGCATACTTTCCGGGCAAAATCAGTGATGGGTTGAGTCCAATATGTTTTTCAACATGTATGTCCAGCTTTTTTCCTGCGTTTTTAATCTAGGCGCAACATCGCTGGTCTCTTCCCATTGCTCTACCCCTTATCAGTAGCTTGCAAAAAAATTTGCCAAGGTTTATGTCTGCATGGGTAGCATCAATAAGTTGGGCAGACACATCAGGGTTGAGTTGAGCATCAATAAGTTGGGCAGACAGGGTGATAATAATGCCTTGACATTGTTTTGTTAACACTGATTCTGACAATTTATTTGGATTTAGTCTGCGAAACTCGTCAATTTGTTGATTTTTTTCCAATGTTCTGTTGATTGAGTATTTCCCAGGATTGGTTTTACAAGACTTTTGTGTAGCATCACACAAAACACAAATATGGTTTGATCCTGAACCCAGAAAAAAAAACTTATTACTCTATCATGCTTTTCATCAACCATGGAGTTACAAAATGCAACATTATGCTTCCTCCATTTCCCTTTCTCAATTTTAACATTAACTATTTTACCCTTCAGGTATTCACATTCTCTTTTGATTGGTGTCAACAAGAGTACAAGACTTGCCTTGTTATTCTCAACAAGGGATGGTTTGTTCTCACTGAGTTTGGCTTTTCTGTGTTGCAAACATTTATTTTCTTACCATCCCTAGTGGTAGACATTGCTGACATCACAGCAAAGCTAAATGTGACAGCTTTATCAGGAAAAAACTTATCGTCACATTCCTTGTAAATGGAAAGCCATCTCCCCCATCTTTCACAACTGTTTCAAGAGTATCATCGAAAGACTGGCAAGAAAGTACATCCTTGTTCAGATGAGTATAAATTTCCTTTAATGACTGTGCAAGAGCATCACTGTAACTCCAGCACACTCCTTTCACATTGGGAACAGGGATTTCACTATCATTGGTATCAAATGATGCCAATACATTAATTGGTGTTGGATCCAGCTTAGGTAGATGTGGTAAAGAACAGAACCAGTGCTGCCAAAGATGTGGTACTCAGCAGCATTTGTGCCGCTCTTTGCAAGTCAAATCCATGAAATAAAAAAATGGTTTTAAGCGCTGCCTAAAAACGTTTTGAGCACATGCGACTTCTGAGAGTGGAAGTTTGAATTGGCTTGGACCACACTTTTTGCGTCAACATTTTCCATGCTGATACTGACTGTTTCAACAGTTTTTCTCTGATCTAACCCAGGAGAAACGAAAACAAATGGCGGGCATTGTGTGGATGAAGGGGTTGACATTTCAAAATTAAATTGCTTCCTGGATTGTGTTGGAGTAACATTCACCAATTCTGTTTGTTTTTTTTTGGACTGGTTCTTCTTTGGTATGAACAAATTTCACATTCAGCCAACTGGTGTTCTTCAAAGGTTTTGATGGTACCTTTAACTGGAGCACGAACACCCCGCCGCTTGTTGTTTGCCTTCTTGTTTCTAAGGCAGATCAGTATAACACAGTTGATTTCAGGATAAAAACTTTCCGTGGAAAGAATACAAAGGAAAAACAAACTAATTTGACTTACAAACCAATATATGAATTTAATCAAATTTCAAACAGCTAAGATGTTTTATTATAAATTAAACTTTAATCTGTACTACAGCAAAATCTAACAATATTTACCATGAACATTACCACGGAGATTCAGGGAGATTATGCATCATGCTGAAAATTGAAATTTTATGCCAAAATGGGCATTGACATTGAATGCATTTTTTCTATAATCATCTGGAAAAACTTTAAACAGCATTTTATTTTAGCAAATAAACCAATTATGAGAAATACATTCAGATTTTTCTTCAAATTGTTAATACTTTTAAAACCCAAGTTTTTATAAATATTGTGTAATAACATGATCTTGGGAGGGATGATTTATGATGGTTGTCTTACCTATTAATTTTTAAGATGCATGCCCTGCAGATATGCTGTGGGTGAATATTTACAATGTCCTCTAAAATATTTACACTCCAAATGTCCATGATATCATCTTTATACATATTTACAAGTACTGGTTCACAATCACTTTGTACTGCTCTGGGAACACCACACACACGACAGAACAGCTTCAGCTGAGACATGTGAATAGATTTGTCTTCGTCCATGGTCACACAAACACTCGACTCCTCAACGAACTCAATCTGATCTCGGGCCAAAATGCGAAATAAAATATTATATGTATATTATAATGACATAGGCCTATTATTATTAATATTTCCTTACAATATTTTTTTAATAAAAAATGGTTTCTCACATGGGTCATTCCATATGAAAGAGGGACAAGAAATTAAAATTTGTAATGCACCCCTCTAGATTTTGCTGATACTCAAACCATACGTTGCTCACCTTGAAAGGGCAATACCCTGAAAATTTCAGCTGAATATCTTTTTTCGTTCAAAAGTTATGGTCATTTCAATTT
>JAYJMH010063202.1:0-34806 GCA_036873815.1 Phacellophora camtschatica | reverse complement strand
GGGTTATACATAACCTTTCAGTTTTAGGCACATACACTTGCTATTCTCGCAAGGTATGGGTTTCTGCGCTTGGCGCAAGGGGGCCCACTAGGACGACCCCCGTCCTTCCTCTCGATGTGACCACACCTTCCAAGTGTGTTTTTACAAGGCAGACTGATTTCATCTCATAATGTCCAGGATTTTCCCCCTTCATTTTATCCACTGAACGATATTACAATCTATGCAAAAAGTCTACTATACAATACTTCATAAGGTGTATCAGAGCTTGTATAAAATGGCCTGCATGTGATAAGACATTCTAATTGATACAAATGAATTTCTAACTGCATAGGCGTTAATTCAAACAATGTACACGTTTTTAGACTGGCTTACATTTTTTCGTCGCACTTAATTGGTTAAAAGTTCGTTACTAGTGATTGGGTCAGGGACATGAACGTAAATGTTTATAATAGAGAAGTTCATGACAAATCTTTGCCGTCTTTTCACTTTATCTTTCTTCCATGTTCTATCCATCGTTAGATCTGGTTTTGAGAAGCCAAAACTTAGACCCTAGAGGCAGAAATGTGTTTTGTGTGGACGCTAAGATGGGGAGAGGGGGTCGAAAAGTCAAAAAGCGTCGGAAGTTTCAAATATTTTGACTCACCCCTGATAAAGTTTCTCTGAAGATTCTCAGGATTTTTTCATGGTATAACATTTCATTCAAATTTACCATCAATTCGCAAACATTGTAAATGTAGATTGCGACAGCTTGAAGCATGGCCGCTAGGTAATTGTTCTTCATTTATGTATCAAACTGACAAAAAATCTATTTCCTAATATTTGCTTTTCATAAGATTGTGCGGAACCCCATTTCAGAACGGATACCAAACCAAAATTTTTATCTGTTTTACAATAACTATATCTGGTGTCCCAAAAATAAGTAACGGATCTGATCAAGGCAAGAAGCGAGAAGTTTGCTCAGATCTATCCTAACTAAATTTTAAAGTAATCCTCAATAGTTAACTTGAAAATAAATACCTTTTTTGCTCATATCAGTGGATTGTGAGCTGGAATGATAATTTTGAACATTCAAATTTGCCTCCCACTCAAAACCAGAGGTTTTAATTTTGGACTACACTCTCAAAAGATCGTGTTGTTAAATTTTCTGAATCACGGCGGTGTTCCAGACAACATACTATATTTTTGGAAAAAAAAACTGAAGAATAATCGTTTCAAAAAGAATCTTGAAAATCAGTGGTCCATGACTAAATTCTTTGAAAACTAAAATGGCAGTTTCATTTTGGTAGATTTTTGGCAAAAATTCTGAAAAAAGATAAATCACTTCATAGTCACTCATATTGGTTGCATCCATGAATAAGCATTTAATTTTCAGTTTTCTGATTTCTCCCTGGGCTTGTTACTTAGCACCATCCATTAAATTCATATCATAAAACGCTATCGTTTAGGATACCCAAAGACGCAGTTTAGACGAAAATCTAAACCTCTGGTTTTGGGTTGAAGGCAAATCTGAACCTTCATAATTATTATCTCAACTCTCGATGCACAAACAATAACAAACCTGGTATCAATTTTTAAGTTAACTACCGACAAATATTTAAAAAACTGTTTCGAATAAATTCGAGTGAAACTCGCACCGCTAACCTTGATCAAAGCTATTACCTTTTTTGGGACACCCGGTACATATATATTTAGCAGAAGTCCTTTTTCTGCTGACTTCGCTTTTATACTTGAAGCAAAAACTGCCACTCACCGACAATCACAGCATCTAGAGTTAGGGAGCAATCCATGAAAAAGCAATGGCCCTTTCCCAGCCGTTAGATTCTATAATGTCTCCAGTGTCTCGTGTTCTACACTTTATTTCATGTTTCAGGTTGTCGATAGCTAAAACCCACTGCTAAAATGGCTTGAACAACTTCGTTTCTAAGAGCTCCTGTGCTCCTGGCTTGGCAGGTAGGATGATTTTCCGATATATTTGTTGGTCTGGATCCTAATTACAAAGAAATTTGTTAAAGTAGTTTTCTTAACTTGGAAACTTTGGATGGCGAAGAGAACTGATAATATAATATAATTGATATACATTGAATGAAGAGTCAAAGGATGCGCACAGAAGACGTAGACAAAGATCAACAAATTTAGAACGAATGTTTTGATAATTTTATCTCATTTTTTTAAAAGAAACTGTTTTCGAAAAACATTATATTTTTAGTACAGGGAGGAATGTTGATCTAGCTGAAAGCCAATGTGGGGGCAATTGCCCACAAAGCATGCCAACTTCACGAAAAATTTTCATTTTCTAGGTTTTTTCCAGAAGAATTGGACATCCTTCGGACATTTAGGCCACTTCTTTGGTAGTTGACCCCCATTTCGAAATTGATAATTTATTGAAAATTTCTACCACTGGTTTTCAGAAACTTTGATGACTTCTTTGAAAAGCACTAGCTTGTAAGGGCACTGGAAGTCATAAAGGTGTTTTAAAAATTTTAATATGTAGGTGTTACCTTGAGAAATGTACATTGTTCGGAAACTTCTGCAATTCAGAGGTGTTCAATATGCAAATTCATAACATGAACAAAAACGAAAAAAATAGGAAATCTATATTGGAGAAACTGATAAAAGCTCATAAAAAGGTGCACTTTTAAATTTTAGGCACTGCTTGATCAAAGTTTACCCTGGGTAGCAGACTTAAAAAATGAAAAATAAATGAATAAATATTAAACTGCTAATTTGCATCTTGCTTTTTTGCCATTAAATGAAAAAGGTTTGCTTTTGACTCCTGCTGCCTTTAGTGTGGCCAAGGGACGATGAGTTTCGATTGGTGTCTTTTTATGGTGCAATGTTTCTTGGGTTGTTTTAATTGTTCACACTATTTTTTTTATAAGAACCAGGTAATTTAGGTCGAGGCTCGATATTCTTAAATTTCTAATAATTTCGCGCTAAAATGTTCTTAATTTGTTCATATTTTCCACAGATGGTTCTTCTGTAATTTTATCCTATAATAGACGTCGTGACCAGTCTTTCCTGCTTTGCTTCAACAACACATCGGGATCTTTTTTGTTTAGTACCATTCATGTTTGTATAGTCTAAGTAATTCGTATATTGATTAACGATTACCAAAAATAATTTCATAATACTAAATGCAGTGTTGAAATTTTTCGAAATGTTTGATCTGAGGCTGAGCATGTTCTTCATTTGCTTTTAATTTAACTTTAACAATTCGAGCCTTGATGTTCTTATAACGTGTGTTCTTAGGGATAGTGCAAAATTTATTTTACAAAAAGGGCGGTGCAAACCAAAAAATCAAAAAAATGAAAGCCCTATTGTCATAAAACGCTTAAAGACTTCATGCCCCGTCCGTCAACAATACATTAAAAAGTGTGCCCCGTATAACCAGGCTTCACCTGGTACAAAACGACGGACAACTAGCTTTACAATTATATTTGGATGTTTTTTATATTTTGACAGCATAGATATGCAGATTATTTATTCTAAAACCTAGATCAATTATGTTTGAGGAAATTTCAGTTTACCTGAAATTCCTTCTTAAATCAACCCAAAAAGGGGAGTAAATACAATGCTCCGTTGAGACTGGGGCCAGAAAATATAGTTGCCCTGTATTTGAACCAGTTGAAAAAAGTGCCCGCCCTGTCACGTTCTTTACTGGTCCTGGTATAAAATAAATTTTGCGCAGTCTCTTTTGAAAAAGAGTGTATTGGTATTGGTTATGGTGATACGAAATTATTGGTTATGGTTGTGATTAGAGTTATTACACAAGCTGTACTCGAGTTCTTTGATTTACTTGATGACGCCAAAGTTTGAACGGACTGCGGAAGAACGGCCTAAAGTTACGTTGGGAAGGAGCGTAAGGGCGGAATTATGTAATGAAATGAGGTTAGGTATTGGTTAGGTGGTCATCCAAGCCCTTTGTAGCTTCAGAGAAACGAATGGAAGTCAAGTGAAATGAGATAAACTTTAGCCGCTGCTCTCGTCAGATGAGCTAGTTCTGATGCATCGAGTGCCAGTCCTCGTGGTTTGTTTTTTTCCCACAAAGTAAATAAATAAAATTAATTTGAGATATCATCTACGACCATATACTCGTATCAATGTTGAAAATAAGAAATTAATGCTGCCCTCATGATATGCAAGCTAATCTTTCAATTTAGGCTATTGATTTCTCTCATTTAATTTATTTCTAATCCTTGAATCTGCAACAGTTTTGCCATCTTTTGTCAGCTTTTTTGTCAGCTTTTCTATGTCAAACCTTGTTTTGAAATATTTCTTTTGGCATTTGTGATACGCCTGTTTCGCCTCTGTTTCGCCTCTGTTTCGCCTCTGTTTACATGAAGCATGGAATGAAGGCCTACTGAACGAATTAGCCTTCATTTCACTTTAGGATTTAGGACAAACTTTTTTGACTTTTCAGTTTCTCAGGGAGAAATCTAAGAAGTTCATACGCAGTAAAAGTTCTTATTTAATTGTACAGTGTGTTCGTTTATTCCATTTATTCTGGTTAGTGATAACAAAGAAAAGGCAGTTATTGAAATCATCACATTTCCTGCACCATGCTTATTTTTGCACCGTGACGTTATGTATGTCTAATTTATATTCAACAAGCGGAAAGAGAATTTTTCCAATAAATGTTAACAAACGTAAATGAATTGACTTTGTATGTCCCTGGAAGCTGGAGTACAGCATAATTTTGTTATCTCTCATCTCGTAGTCACATGTCGCCCTTGTGTATGCAGCAATGCTTAATAAAGAATCATGCCATAGCGTATGGTTGTTAAATATAAACAAAGAATACCAACAAAAACTCTATTAACTTCTGGTAACTCTAGCTGGAATTAAGTTTTGTTTTTAATTTTTGCTTCTTTGATTTGGCGATAACCGCTTTAAGTGGTCTCAAATTCCCATGGTGAAACTAGAGCAATACGGTGTATATTTCGAAATATTTAATATGTCGATGGATATTAAAATGGGGCTGATTTAACTAAAAAACAATGCGAAATAGGCATCAAAGAGTCATTTGGCTGTGTTTTGGCAAAGGCTAATTATTTCGTGGCAATCTGGTGGACCCCCGTGATTGAGCAATCAAGTGGGAGGTCACATGACTACGCGAATTGACTTTAGACAGCAAGTCAGTTGTCAAGGTTTGGTATTTAGAACTCCGCGTGCTAAAAACAAGACACAAAACACAGCACACAGCACACAAACACGAGACACTTAAAATATGGTTGTGAAGGTCAGTACAGATAGCGATTCAGATCAGGAAATGTCTTCACTGAAGGGAGAACACATTGAAAAAACAGGCAAGGATGCCGTGGCTGGCTCACCCAACGAGAAAGCATTACTTGCATTAATGGAGCGAACTGGATACCCAATGACCCAAAACAACGGTCAGAGAAGGTTTGGCCCACCTTTGAATTTTGTCGGCCCCACACCCACTCGAGGAAGCGAAGTCTTCGTTGGTAAATTACCACGAGACTGTTTCGAAGACGAATTAGTTCCCGTATTTGAATCAGTTGGAAAAATTTACGAAATGCGGTTGATGATGGACTTTAATGGTCAAAATCGCGGATACGGATTTGTCGTATACTACTCAAAAAAGGACGCGCAAAAAGCTGTAAGAACTCTTAATAACCACGAAATTAGAAAGGGTAGACTGCTGGGAGTTTGCCAATCAGTAGATAACTGTCGATTATTTGTTGGTGGCATCCCGAAGAAAGTAAAGAGAGACGAGATCCTCGATGAAATATCTAAAGTTACAGACCATGTCATCGATGTTATTGTATACCCATCTGCGAACGACAAATCGAAGAATCGAGGTTTTGCCTTCGTTGAGTACGAAAATCACAGAGCTGCTGCCATGGCCAGAAGGAAGTTAATGAGCGGAAGGATTCAACTATGGGGGCATCCCATTGCAGTTGATTGGGCAGAGCCAGAACAAGATGTCGACGAAGAGATTATGGAACAGGTATATTTTTAAAAGCTTTCTTCTTCTCTGTTGTGGCCTATCAGGTTTGTTTGCAGTAACGCGAAGTCATGTGTCCAAACATGTTGTTTTTAATGAGTGATACGTCGGTATCTAACCGTTGGAGACCGAAGTGTTAACAATACCTTGCTGCGAACCAACTGCCAACATGCTACGACTGTCAAGTTTGCTTAAGTTTTTAAATAATAGTAAAGCGTGCTAGGCCCATGTTTCACAAGTGGACGTAATTTGAGACGGGCATTCATGTTAGAATAACGGGGAAGTGTTTCCATGCATCTAGGATATTAAGTTATCAAAATGCAATTCGCGGCATTTTTTGTTGATGTTGTGAAATTTCGAACTAAATGCACAGCTTCCGTGTGTGCTCAAAAATAATGTTTGAACCGCAATTTTACACTGAAAGTGGGAGTAAGCCAGTATGATTTTCTCTTTTTTGATATTTGCTCAGCTATGGTATAAAGGCTTATTTAACAGTTGTGTTTAAAAGATGTGCTCTCTTTCTCTCGTGAGAGTCTATTTTTTGATTGTTATTTTTTATCAAGCAAGTCTCTTTAAGAACCTCAAAAACTCCCAACAAAACGCCCTATCTCCTTTCCTTTTCCATTCCTTTATTTACCACGAGCGCTAGTTTGAAATTTCGATGTCTCATGTATGCACGAAATATATTTTTGGGAAATTTTACATTTGAAAGTGGGAGTTGGCCAATAATAATTATAACTATCGATGATACAGTCATTACATATGAACTTCTCCAATTCGATATTTTTGCTCAGTCACTGCTGCATAAAGCGAGTTTTGTGAATTCTGTTACTCAAAGGCTTTTTTAACCGTATTGTTTAAATGAATTGCTCTCTATTACTATTCTGTGATTTTATTTTTAATCAATTTAATTTAATTTTTAATCAATTTAATTTAATTTTTAATCTTTTATTTTCTCGTTCCTTTATTTACCATTAGCGTAAGTTTACAATTTCCGTGTCCTGTGTGTGCAGGAAAATTATTTTTGCAAATTTTACATTTGAAAGTTCTCTTATTTTGTGAATCTGCGTTTTTTGACTTTTTCATTCCTTTATTTTAAAATTTTAGCTTTATCTAGTTAGTTAAAAACAACAATAAATCTCCAATGTTGAAATTACCAAGTACAGAATTAAAATCATTAATGTGCTCTAAATTGTTCCCTTACACAGCACTGTTATAATTAAGTTTTCATAGTAACAAAAATATCGTTTGGAGGTGACAAAGGGTAGTTCTTTATTCTTTTGTCTAAACATTTTAAAAAGGATAGTTAAAACTATTCATTTTTTAGAACTAAAAAAAATTAAATAAAATGTGATAAAAAGAAAATAAAACAAACATACTGGGGGCAATTGCCAAATCAGACGTTCTCTCTATCTCATTATTTTTCTGAATCAAGCAAGCTCAACCAATGCTAGATAACTTGCACAGTTTCTCATAAAAGGGCTGAACTAACATACCTAACCGGTCGAAAACGAATGAAAGGTTTCATTTCAAGAGAACCTTTTTCGCCAACGAACAATTTTCTGACCTAATTTTGTAAAAGAACAAAAAATTACCTTCTGTAAAGCCCTTCTTAATTTTTAAATTTCAATACACTTACCTGCTACATCTCCTGAGAACGTCATCAAATTCAATATGCTAAACGTTAACTCCCGTTTTATAAGAACAAGATAATTTTGGTTGAGGCTCCATGTTCTTAAATTTCTAAGAATTTGAGGCTCGAAATGTTCTTAAATTGTTTTTATTTTTGCATAAATGTTTCTTCTGTAATTTTATCCTAATTGATGACGTGCCCAGTTTTTTTCTGATTTTTTTAACAATACATAGGAAATATTCGGGTTTGGTGTCGCTGGTATTTGTATATTAAGTATAATTTGATTGGTAGTAATAGTGAAACTCACCGAAAATTGTTTTACAATACAAGATTGAATTTTTTGGAAATGTTGGATCCGAGGCTGAACATGTTTACGAGGTTGAATACTTTTTTGGCAATTTGGCCCTCGATGTTCTTATTAAGGGAATTCTGTTAAAGAGTGTATACAGTAGATTATATAAAGGCAATTAAATGATTACAATAAACAAATAAGCGAAAAACAAAACCCTTTTTTTTATAAACCAAGGCCAGGCCGTTAATAATGACAACCCATTTATAACTAGGAACTTTTACATGAAGATACGACAAGAAAACATCTGCACTTCTATTTAACCATGTTCAATTTCTAGTTAACCATTTTCAATTTCTAGTCAACCACGTTCCATTTCTAACTAACCATGTCCCATGGTTCAATCTTCGGTCTAACGAGGTTTCAATAATTTTTTCAGTCGATAATCAATGTTCGGTTTGTCAGTTTTTACTACAATATTCAGCAGTTTAAAGAAAGTTGACTTTTGTGTGCTTTGTCCTTTGACTCTCAGCAGGTTACAGCAAAGGTTGTTTTTTGAGTTTTTCTTGTTTTCCCCAAAAATATGATGAAATTTTTCTTGAGAAACATCAAGGCTTGTTTCACGTGTCTCTGTGTTGATTTCTTTTGTCTCGTTGGAATTCTAATCACGTGTGTTGTTGCTCCAGCAACATAAACTGTCATGAATTACATCATTGCTATTTAGCGATAGTTCTACTGTTTGCCTTCCTTTGAAAAATTTTCCACCAAATAGATTTGTTCTGATGTTTGGTTGGTTCTTGACAATTGCATTGTGCATTTCATTTTCGTTTTCAATCTTTGCTCTCATTTACCCATTTTCATATAGCACATCTTGGAGGTAACTTTTCGAAGTTGTGTATTTCTTTTTAATTTAACTGCTAACAAAAATAGCTGAGAAAACCCAAGGAATTTCTTTGTGGCATACCCCTGTAGATGCGTTTTACTTTTTTAAAAATCATAGGGTAGGTATTGTAATGCCTTTAAACACCCCCCCTCTAATCTACGCCACTAAAAAGAGAAATATAATTAACGCTACCTCTAATTTATGCCCCTACTCCAGAATGATTTTTCAGTTTCTTACTTTTTACTTCTCCATCTTCCTAAACTTATTACCCGCGTCGTATTCGCTCACCTGAATTGATAATTCGACAGAGTAATTCGACAGAGTAATTAGCCACTACTGTGGGAGAGCAGCGAACACAGGGGACTGAAGTATTTAGTCTACCATTCTCCCCCATCAATCGGACAAAACTAATAAGAAGCACCCTTCGGAATAAATCTTAACGTTTTACATGGGATTGACGTAGGATTAATTAAAAGTTTTGTGATGGACTATGTATAGTTATAATCCTGGTAAGCTCAAAAGTTAATAAATGCCCCCTCCATTAAACGCTCCTTCTGATTAATGCCCTTACGGAGTCTGAAGATTTAGCGAACGCCCCCAGCGTTTATTCGAAGCACTACAGTAACCCTTGAACGGCGAATCTAAAAACAACCATCCATTTAATTAAACGATTCATGCCAGCACTCTAGTTCACAAATTGGCAACATGGAGTTTGTGGAAAATGATTACCATTTATACGCAGTAATTGTCACTAGATCCGTTCATTTAATTGCTAAGGTCTTCAACAGGGTCTTCTCGGTTTCTTACTAAAAGCGTGCAGATCCCAGACATCTACAGAACCACACAAACCTAATTGTAACTTTATTTGTATTCTGAGATGTTTTGACTTCATCAGGAAGTGAATTCCAGATTTTTGGCGGTTGGTAACTTTTAGAAATATAATGCCAAAATTGGAAATTTTCTTCTTTTGAATTTTGAGAGGATTATTTTACATAAAATTTGAATAAAATTTTGAGGTTTTGAAAATTTATAGTGCTTGGAGTCTCGTTGAATGAATGTGGATTGTATTTCTCAAAATTTGAAAACCAGGTTCAATAGCTACATGCAGCAATGAGTAATTCTAGCCAATCACAAATTTCTGGTGTTGATTTTCTCTATTTCTATTGCTTCATTGGCTTTCACTTTTAATTGCAAAAATCATAAAAGCGGGTTCTGTACTGAATTGCAAAATTTCTGACAGCAAAATTCAACTAAATATTAGCATATTTCAGTTCTATTTTCCTTGCCATTGACATAGGACATTTTGAGAAAACTTGGTTATATTATTGACGTCGCAGCAACATGTCTTCAGTAGTCCAGTTTTCTCGCGTTTTGATTTCCAAGTCTCCTTTGCACTTTGGAGAGTTACAGAGCTGAGTTTTATTTCCCAAACTTTTAAAAAAAGATTATTTTGAAGTAAATGAACTTTTGAATTAAAGAAATATATTACCCCCGCGAATGCACACGAGCAAGATTTTAACTGAGAAATTTTGAAGCCCGGGACCTGAGCCCCTTTTGCCTATGCTTTAAATAAAATGTGGCGAAAACTCGTACCATGATCACACTTCATCAGGAAGCACATGCCGAAAGGAGGAGGTTGCTTTAAATTTACTGTGAGATTTGAACTTTTTAATTTTTTTTGACCAATGGCATCATGGGATGAAATGCGTTTTGTTTTTGTTTAGCACACCAAATAGACTATTATGTTTCTCCAAGTTACAAAAAGAACTACTTTTCTTAAGAAAGTTCACGAATTTTGTTGTTAAATTTTACCGTTTCGGATTTCTTCATGATGCTGCCTTGCGCTTGTGCCTCGATTTTTAATTCTGAGCGTGGCCTTAAAATTGTTCTGGGGCTGTTCAGTGAAAGACTGAAAATTGCCAAAAATAGCACAACCCCCTCGATCTCAGATACTTGCCTTGCCCTTAGGGGGCAATTCAAAAACTGACAGAAACTTGCCAGAAGTAAAAACAATTGTTTGAACAAAACATTATTTAATTTGAGTACACAGTTTATTCAGAACTTTCATGGCTTGTGTTTACTTTTTGTTTTCTCACTGTGTCTCAAAAACCATATTTGTTTCCGTAATATTTCGGCGATTTCAAACAGGAATAAGATGTGCATTTATTTGCGAATACCTAAAGTACTGTGGTTACTTGACATAATACCACTACTGGAAAAAGATTTACTTGTTTGCGCTTTGTCCATATTCATCAGTCATTTCATTGTCGGAAAAAAATTAAGATTTGTAAATTTTATCTGCACCCACTTTAGGCCATCCATGAGAGCTAACATCAAAGTTAGATAGGACGAAGAGACACATAGCAATCTACATTTGGGACAACCGTCAAAAGTTTCCCTTGAGGATAATCTTTTATAGATTGCTTGATAATTGTTAACTTTGAACCAACTCTCAGAATGATTCATCGTCAGCGTATGAACACTTTTCCCACGATGTCTTATCTTGACTGCAACTTTTCACGATGTCTTTACTCCGATGTATACATTTGGGAAATGTTTTTGAAAAGTCTTCCTCTTTTTATTGTCAAATTTTCATGAAAAGATGGCGCATGAAAATGCAAAATAACAAAGTTAGTTTCTTCAACTTTCATGTTTTTTTGAGATGAAATAAATCTCTATGAACATATGTGAACCAAGACATTTAGGGCCTGATTACATGGGCAAGTTGACCTGTGTCTGGCTCGTTGAGCTGGCTCGGCTCTTTGGTCAAATCCTTCATGAAAACATTTTGCGATTACATGGAAGCGAGACAACCGGTTTATCCTGGTAACCCGCTTTCGAAAACACCGAGTTGACCCGGTTTATGCACATGCTGTGTCTCGTTTTGCATTTAAAGGCGGGTTGGCTCTGGGTCATAGGCGAGCTATAAACGGGTCAACTCGCCCATGTAATCACGATAACTTGAAAAACGGAGCGTGCGATTAATTTTTTTTCAACGAATCTAAAGTTGTCTAGATCCCGCTCGAACAATGCCGCGAGGTGTGTTTGCTATTCAATTACGTTAAGCCTACCGCACACTGCAGATTTTTGTCTTTTAAAGAAGAAGATTTGTAATATGTGAATGTGAAGACAAAAATCTTTCTTTTTGGAAGACAAAAATCTTTCTTTTTGGAAGACAAAAATCTTTCTTTTTGGAAGACAAAATCTTTCTTTTTGGAAGACAAAAATCTTTCATTTTGGAAGACAAAAATATGCCGTGTGCGGTTGGCTTTAGGAGAAAACAATGCCATCAACCATTAAAAGATTTGAACGCTATGCGGCTCGTACAGTTTAACATTGTAGCTATGTATTGCTGTTGATGGCTTTCATACTGAACTTGTTTTCTTTCAAAACTATTGAGACACTTTTGTTACACCGAGAAAAAGCGTGGAAATATTGACTAAAACCAATGTTTTCAGCCTTGCTACATTGACAATTGAAAATTCTCCACAAATGCAATTGTCGTAGTGAATAATTGAAGACTGTTGAATTGCGTCACGTTACAAAAGTCCATATAACTGTTTGAGTTTTTATAGAAAGGTCACAGTGTCTGTATAGTAAATGACTAAAGGTCTGGCCTATTTTTTGGAAAATTATTATTTTGCCTACTAAATCAAATTGTAAGAAATCACAATGGAGCAATTTGATTAGCTAACCAGGCTGAGGCTGCGGTCAACAGTAGCGAATAATGGAAATGTTTGGTGATGTGGCCTATTTCATGAAACAATGCAAACCTCATCCGGTGGCCAATGCCCGGATATGTGTATTTACCAGTCGCTTGTTTACTGACAAAAATGACAGGTGTAGCCAGTCTATGTTAATTACTGTAAGGACAAGGTTTATTACCTTTTTCAAGAAGCTCTTTTTATGAGGAACCTTCATTTGAAACTGAGGCTGAAATTCCTTTTCTTAGATCCTGTTGCCTTTTTATTTTACGAAAATTTTATTTCTCAAAAGTTATCAAGTACTTTCGATGCAGGACTGTTTGGAAATTTGTCGGAAAATTCGACTGGTCGGCGTCGGAAATTTAGAGCACTTAGGAACTGAATTTCTGCCACTACGAAAGCAGATTTTAAAAAATGTTAACGACGTCCCTCTGTTGAAGGCAAGTCCTATATGTTGGCCAGCAAAGAAACTGCAGTACTGAGATGTTTCCTTAAATTCTTAATGAAACAATGAGTGTATTCCTCATAAATTTAGGCCCCCAGAGAAATGTTCTATAAAGACGAAATTTCCTCAAGAAGATCCACACTATATCATAGCCAATTAAAAATGGATGATACATTCTCGGGGGTTTATCAGTGCGTATGATTCAGTTTTTGTCTGGAAATGGAGTCTTGTGTTTATTTACTGCTTGTAATGTCAATACTGAGAGCATCGAGGCTTTCCTTATTGTAAACAAGCGACACACATCCCTGACTACAGCAAACTATGCCTTCGTGCTATTGTTCGTCGTAAAAAGCACTGTGCATATATTTACATAACGTGTTGATGAACGAATGCAATCTTGTTGTTTGAATGAGAATATTATGCTGATTGCTGTAAAAGCAATTAAATGAATGTTTAGAGCTTGTTAGATATAGATATTTAGTCGCTGGACAGACGAAGATTTTCATGACCGTTTTATTTTGCAAAGGAGCACACAGTAACCTGATAGTAAGAGTAATAGGCAGATCCAGAAGACAAACGTTTTGTTTCTGAAGTTCTCCCAAAATTTATTCTTCTTTATCTTTTCTGAAGAAAATCCTTGCGAAAACACTGCATCGTAAAAATGAAGCCCCCGTGAAGCGAAAGCTAATTTATTAAATGTAAGTCGGGTGAAAATAAATATGTTATTAAACTGACCTATATTATAGTCATTAATTAATGGTTATTTTAACCATATAATCTGTATGCGTTTTCAGCTTGTGACCTATGAGATTTTTTCATAGATTTTTATTGTCTTTGGTTTTTCTCCAATCCAGGGTCAGCCAAAATGAATGCAATGGTATGCTGGAAAAAGCTGCCTCGGGCTTGATTAAGATGATCGTGACTCCTCGCCACCAGATTTATTGTCCCTTCCCAAGTATATCTTTAAAAGCTGTTCTGAAAGTAGATCAAAACTACCCATCTTAGATGCCTTGACTTTTTCTAAAATTTATGTGGCCTTCGCATCGTAAAACGTTTATTGTTAAAAATTTGATCAATCGACTAGCAGATGACCTCATTTGAAAGCAAGTTCGACGAAAAACATTGAAATGTGATTATCTCTGTTGTTAATTGTTAAATTTCAACATTGTATCTAAACTACAACTTAGAATATAGTAGATTGAAATAATTCTGAAAAAGTTCAAACATAAAAACTTGACAAAGTTCAAAAATAAAAAGAATTATTTTAAATTTTATATCAAAATCAATTTATATCAAAATTTCTTATCTTGTGATTATAAAAATATGAACCAAATTTATACAGTTTAGAAATTGTGATAATGAGGTTTATTGAAAGTGCAAAAGTTTCCACACTGGACTAATCACGTGACTAACAATGAATCACGTGACTAACAATGAATCACGTGACTAATTAGATCACAGTGCTATTCTCATAACAACGAGGGATGAGTGTATACTTATTGCAAGTTACAGCTTCACATATCCAACGGTTTCGGAAATAATAAGTGGAGGCGAAAAGCATCCCCGGTTAAAATTATCAAAAAAATCTACCCGGTCCAAATAGGGTGAGGGGCACAGGTGATGGCAGTGTAAACCCATCTCGGGGGGGGGGCTGCAATAGGCATGTGAGATGTGAAATCACACCCTAAAACTTATAAACTTTTAAAAACTGTAAGCCAATTTGTATGTTGTAAGCTAATTATTATTAGCGTGTATCGTATTTAAGTTGTGGTTGGCGTTAATTAGCTAATTAATTGGCTAGACGAGAAGCCAACCTAAAATAAAGAAATTATTATTATTATTAGTATTATTATTATTATAATTATTATAACTATACCCAAAATTGATTGAAAACTGAAAATGCATACTCTAACATTTTCAAATAATTCATTTTCTACGATACAAACTGAAAACGGAAAACTGAAAACTGATAATTATGCCAAAAATGATTCCCCAACATATTTTTTCTGCCTGGAAAACCAACCCCAAATGACACATCCCTATCGGTCTATGCGGAAGTTACCCATTCGGGAACTTGTCACATCTTTTGGGTTGTTGGAATGCTACATAAAGCAGCTTTGTTTCCATAGAATCGCATAGATTTGCGATGCATTCCGACTGTGTCCGGAAACACGCTTAAAAGAATTTCTTCGAGGAATTTCGCGAGGAATTTCGCAAAGAATTTCGCAAAGAATTTCGCAAAGAACTATTGAAAAGAACTATTGAAAAGAATGTTGTCTTGAAAAGAAGTCCTTGCGATCAAAAATTATATTTCTGCAAACAAATTTAAGCGTAATTTTTCTTTATTGCAATTCACCCTTTTTGCGATTGCTTCGATGGTGATCGTTTCAAACCTGGAGCGATTCCTTTTTATATTGCAACATCAACATTCTTATATGTGTTTTTCAAGAACGAATGTTAGCTATATTGCAACATCACAAAAACTGCAACAGTTTGCAAAAGGGTACAATTTTCTGCAACTCTTTGCACCTCCTTGCGACTTTGTGTATGCGTAAGAGGAAACTTAAATGTTAAATGCCACCAGCAGCAGAAGGCTTCCGTTTGTTAGAACAGCTTGCCATTCGATTTGCTTTCCAACCTACCAAGTAATGTTGAATCATAGTGGATATGAGGACACACATCATTTCTAGATATATGACAAATAGCAGTTATTCATTTTGTCATATATATAGATATGATGTGTGTAAGTATATTTAGTTGGGAAGTTTAGGATGAATACAGACGACGGCAAATGTAACTGCACATGTCAAATTAGCCAAACTTATTCAGCAAAAATCAAAATATTTATTTCTTTCCCAAGAGACTCTGCAATGTTTTCACCATTAAAATTCAGAACATTTAAATTTACATGTTTAAGAATAGTATGTATCTTCTAGGGAAGTATAAATACTTTACTTCAAAGATACAGTGTAAAATTAATAGTTTTTGCAGATATTTTAAACGAGCAAAGTCCCCGAAAAAGTATAACAATGTTTTGCTTTTAACACTACGGCGTGGCTGCTTAGACATCGTCGATTTCTTTTTATGATTATTTTTTACACTAAGTTCAATTTATTTGCAGGTCAAAGTGTTGTACGTTCGAAATCTCCTCCTCAGCACAACTGAAGAGACGATCGAGGAGATATTTAAGCAGTACTCTGAGGTAGAGAGAGTGAAAAAGATAAAGGATTATTGCTTTGTCCATTTTACGACAAGGGAAGGTGCAAGAAACGCGTTGGACTCCATGCAAGGTATGCTTGTTAATTCTCGTCAATATGCTTTTTAGTCCTCTTTGTTTTAGCTCCGTCTTGACTTAGCGGAACATGGGCAATGGGGGTAGTTTACTAACAATGACTTTCTAAAGTGTCGCGTTGTGTCATAAGTCAGCATTTGCAATGGCCTGATGTTGGAATTTAACAAGTCCAGCTTGCCCCAAAAACCGCATGTTTTCAACGCGCAGCGAGAAACAAACCGAGAAACAAAAAGTTTCCAGCGAGACCCGTTGCAGAAAAATTCCAAATTTCTTGGCTGAAGAACTATTTTGCGGTAACAAACGTGGTGAAAATTGTTTGTCAAAAGTTTAAAACTATTTGTTTCAGTATATCCTGTTAGATCAGATTAAAAATTGTATTTGACATTGCAAAACAATATTTGCCTGTTTGGTTGGTAACGAAGATTTGTCTTCGGCCATATATTGTTCCCCGGTTTGTGTCAAAATGACCTACAAACCAATCCAGCTTTTCACATTGCAGGGGGTAGCTTAAAAAAATAAAAAATCGGTTTGAGGTATATACTTCTTATGCTGAAACTTTATAATTTACCCATCTCTTTGAAAATGTGAATGTTAAGTCAATTGGGAATCTATCATTTGACCCTTTCAGGTGTGGATGTGAAATGTGAAATGCTACTTTGATATACACCTCATAGGGTAGGAAAGTCAGCTTGTTACGTTTGTGTTTTATACGTTTGCTTTGCATTGAGAGGTTTCGTTTTTTGTGTGAATATCGGTCACAATTGTGCGTCAAGGCAAAATTTTGAAGAATAATCTTTTTCTGTTAAGTGAATTACTTTTTATAATGCACACACAGAAATTTTGTAACTCTCGTATGGAAAACTATGCCTGTTGCGCAATTAACCATCAATAGTCTGTGTACCAAAGACTTGCACTGAGGTTGGTTTTGGCATGACCTTTGCTTTGTTTCTTTGTAAGGAACGTCGATCCATTAATCCTTCTACTTCAGAATCGAATATATAGCTTTAAAGTACTTTTGCGCTTGGGGGGCATGTACAAGCCTATTCGATTCATTGTTACGCTAACCTATTAATAATTACCGATATACTTTTGGGCTACTGATAATGTGTTTTCTTTGTCTTGTTTTTTATTAATATTATGGACCTATTGGTCGAAAGAGTTAATCCGAATGAATTAGTTATTGTTAACTGTTGGAACTTTTAGAGAGAGAAATTTCTGAAAATATATGTGAATGCTTATCTTCTTGCAACAAGTGCCCGTTTCCATGCAACAAATGATAAATTCAAAGACAGTAATTTTATTCGTAATGTTTTAAAGATGAAATAACATCCTATTGCTCTATCTGGCAATGTGACTGGAATTAACCCTCTTTTAGAGACAGTTTAGCTCTGTTTGCCTAGCTGTCAAGACACCTCGTGAAATTACGCTCGGAATCCAACGCTGTTTCCTTATGGGATCACAAGATTGTCACTATGTTATATTTTTCATAATGTTATTTTATTAGAGAGGTTATTCATGAAGCCTAGCGATTTGTTTTAAGTAGCTCTTTAAATTCAGTTTCAGTCAAAGCAGTGAAAAAAAACATGCTAGGGGGAGAAATCCTAGTCTCAAGACTGAATTGGGAAATTATTATTTTTATTGTATAAACTCTGGTATGTAGATCCAACCACAGCGATTTTAGTTTTTTGAATAGACCTTTGCCGAATTGAATTTAAAAATAAATTTTCGTTACAAAATTTGCTGTTAAATTCAAATTCTTTATTGACAATGTGATCGAATGCAGTTATCAGAACTCTTTTATGACCATTACTGAACTTCGAATGTCAAAGCTCTTTATTTTTCGTTTATCAAGTATGGCCTTGTTTTCGTTCATTGTAAAGCTTGAAGTGGAAAAGAGACCAAAGTTTTCAAACGAAAAATTAAGAGAGCTTTGACCGTAGAAGTTCTTGGTGATAAAAAGAGTTCCAATGACCGTATAGTAACTTCTTTTTTGCCGTTAATCAAATTTACAATAAAGAATTTGAATTTAACAGTCTTTTTTGAAACAGAAAAATGTTTTTTGCAATGGGATTCTGGAAAAGTCTGTCGCAAAGATATCAGGGGAAAAGCATATTGATGAAATAAAATATTTATTAATTCAATTCCATTCAACTGTTTTTATAGAAATGCAATAGCTAAAAATCCAATCACAATAATAGTTGGTTCAATACGAGCCAAGTAAAGCGAGCTTAACTAGTTTAGCTTGGTTCGCTTAAATTAAAGTAAAGTTACAACCAAGTTAATATAATTCAAATTTAAATTATAATGTACATTATGCATTAACCTTAAGTTTTATTTCATAAGCATCTTCTAATATTTTTGCTTCTAATTTGCATCTTAAGAAACTAACTGACTTATAGACAACCGTAGGCTAATTTTTGGCTTCAATTTACAATTCTTGTTGGCTGGTTCTTACTGTATTATTTTAGATAAGACTAGCGAGTCGTAGTGTACAAGCAAGCAGCTTTTTGGAACATAATGTCTGATTTTTGAAAAGATTGATTGAGTATCCGATTGTTACTGTTTTTTTTCGATATGTTTATCCCGAGTTAGATTTAAGATTAGATTTAAAACAAGAGTTACCCTCGTGACATTTAAAATTCATCGCAACCCTGACCTGAAATCTAATGTTAGACAGAATCTAGTATAGTATCCATTAGTTTTTATTCGATCGTAAGGCATTTGTGTGTAGTTTAACATAGATTGTCTTAATATATTGGCCATGGGGTAGTCATTATCTTCCGTTCCCCATGGTATAGTCCCTGTAGTGTTTAAAAGTAATTAGGAAAGTATTGTAGAATGTAAGAAATATTGTAAAACTTCTTTATGACTAAATATAGAAAAAAAAGGAAAATAGAATTCCAATCGTACTGCAAATATTTTGGCTATAGGTTTACTGGGAGAATTTGGTTCGAAAGCAAATTAAATACTGCGTGTGAACATAATCTGCTATCATATGACTGTATGTTTACTTAAAGATTGTAGTCTCCAAAGCCTTAAAATCCAATACCTTTTGTTTGTTGCATTGTACGTGGGTTATTTCAGAACCTGTTTCGGAACTTGAAGTTTGAATGAGGAAAAACCAACAAATGTAAGCTTAGTGCTAGTTCAAAATTAATAACATAATTGCCACATCATCATATTGCAACTCAAGGGGGCATAGTCCATTAACAAGACCCTAGGACTATAGGACCATCGGACCATTCCATGAATCAACCGGACCATGGGGGAGTCTCCTAATACTTTCCATTAGTGTCTAGCAGGAATCTGGTCATGGCGGCAATACTTGTTGTCATCGTGTACATCGTTGTCATCGTTGTCATCGGGGTTTTAACTTGTATTAGCATATGAAACTCCTGACTGTCAACATACACTACAAACACATAATTATGTGGCAACATTCATTTTAAATGCAAACAGTAAGAGGACACCAGCAGTGTGGCTCTCATTACATAAACAAATTTCAAATAACTTCAAAATTTCTAAATAAGGCATCACAAAATTCAAGACCCCCAATTTCTCCTCCAGCCCATTTGCCATATTCCAAGGGAAGACTTCGCATTTTTCATGACCGGTATGTGCGGAGTATTTTTTTAGGTTAAAAAATTGTTGATTATGTATTATTTTTAGGGTATTGCTACAATGTAATATGCTTTTGGTTTCTAAAAATTCACGATATGTTGTTGCCACAATTTAGTATATTTTTGGGTTGCCAAAAATCTCTAATATTGTTTTTGGGTAATTGATGCAATTTTATTATTGTTTGGGTGTTGAACAGCGATAAAACAAAGTAAAACTTGAAAAGGAAAACAATGAAAAACAAAAATAAATGCTGACTTTTAAAGTTTATCCTGCAAATTTTTATGGTTTACTGTTGACTTTTGAAGTTTATCCTGCAAATTTTTTAGGTTTTCCAAAAAATAGCCAATATTTGTTTTGGGTCGTTAGCATCGACAAATATCTTTTTATGCCTGTAACAGTCAATACTTATATGTATCGTATGGAGAAACTCCGTACATACCTGTCATAAAAAATGGGAAGCCCCCCCTGGGCAATATTTAATGACCGGTCCCTAAAGATCAAGAAAACCATTAGAAATGAACAGTAATTAGAAATTAGAAATGAACAGTAATTAGAAAGATAGAAATGAATCAACAAATTTCTCTTCATTACCATACCTGTTTTCAATGTAAAACAAATCCCCATACCACAATTTACTGTGGCCAACGAACAGTCATATGATTAGGTCTACTTTCGTCACATTATTTTTATCTTTTTTAGTCTTTGTATGTTGTTCAATCGTTGTATGTTGCTTAGTAATTAGCCGATAGTAGCTACCTATGTATTAAGGAACTGATCAATGAAATGTTATCTTCATACAAAGAATTTTCCATCAAAATGTGGAATTTTCAGTATGCTACAGTTAAAAGTGGACGAACGGTTTATTTAATTTTATATTTGGCCAATTTTAGTGTCAACGTTTAGAAAGTTCTTCTGCGAAGTCGGCCTTGCAAACGGGCCCAAATTAAACGAACAAATTTATTCAAACTATTGTTTGTCCTATTACCCATGCGCATACTGATAAAAGTGTAGGTGATTCCCCATGGTCCGGTTGATTCATGGAATGGTCCGATGGTCCTATAGTCCCAGGGTCTTGTTAATGGACTATGCCTTAAATCATAAGTTCAAATAAATGAATACAACGGCTTAGTGGTTTTAACATTGTTTAGAAGTTTCGCCGTCCTTGGCTGTGGTCTTGGCCCCAGTCCTCGCATTTTGGGTTCCCACGTGCTGATCACGTTTCAGTGGTGACGTTCTTTGCACATCCGCTCGTTTTGAGCCCTTGTTCTTTAGATTTTGGCGCAACAAAATAGTTCAGTCAGAGTCAACACGCAGAACAGACATGGAAGGAATTACTTAATCTTTGCAAATAGTTGCTTGTTTTTTATTGCTGAATCATTAACGGTAAATTATTACTCTATGCCTTATTTCTGGCATGTTCTATTCGCTAGATCCCAAGACCCCAAGACCCCAAGACCCCAGACCCCAAGACCCCAAGACCCCAGACCCCGGAAGTAAAAATAAATATTTTTTCTGCAGAATTTTATTAGAATATATAACAGCATGCATATAAAAAGTAACACAATTCTATATAATGGCATATAACAGCAATAACAGCATGCATATAAAAAGTAACACAATTTATAAGAAACTTGAAGCTAAAACCTAAAACCTTGGCTTTTCAGCTAAAATTCAACTTTAAAACTGAAAATTTATTTCAAATTACAAACAAATACTCAACGGGAAAATTTGCGGGAAAATTTGCATACAGTAGAATTTGTTTCAACATGGTAGAATTTGAAACAGAACCTAATTCGCTTACAAATCAATGCTATTAGTATCGAATGTTTCATTAACTTATCCTAAACAAGTCAAACAGTAAAAATAAAAACTGAATAACACTGTTTGCACTTTGAAAATTAATAAAATAAATACTCATTATGCACTTTAATAAGGCCTAAACCATGCACTGAAACTGTAATTTTTTTTATCATTTCATCGTTTTGTTTATCTTCCTGCAAGAGTTTAAGGTTTTTTGTTTTACCATAGAAGCATTTTGAAACTTGTCATGATGGGAAAGTGGAAATTTGTTTGTTGACGGGAAAGTGGAAATTTACCATTGCTTTTTCTGTAAGAATTTGTCATTGTAATCTGAAGGGCGTGGTCACAAAATATTTCCGGGGTAAGACATCCGGATCCCTACAAGTTTCGGCTCGTTTCGCTCGCCTGCAGGATTTTGTTTTAGGGCCCATTTGTTGATTTTTTAGGACAACACTCCTATTTTTGTACAGTGATGAAAAATCCTCAAATTAATGCCTGCTAAGGATAAAACAGTTCTGCAAACTGATGGGTTGCATGAAATAATTGCATGGGAACAATAAGATATATGATCATTTGTTTATCAGCAGGGCCGTGGGGACATCAAGGGGGGTGCGGGAGTGCAATTTTTTTTATCCATAATGTTAAACATATCGCGTTTCGGTTCTCGTGTATGTGTTTAGCATCACTCTGCAGTATGGCCGGTAGCAGGAGCGTCGAGAAGGGGGTATAGAGGGGGTAAAGGTCCGGAGCCCAAAGAAGAAGAAGAAGCGAAACATTGATTATTGCTGTACAATCCCACAGTAATGTTGAGAATGTCTTTTTACAACAACATATTTGCTTCAAAGTCAAAATTGCTCGATTTATTTACATAATTTCTCCAGTTAAGATTTAGCCAAGGCCTATGCTTTATCTGTATTATACACCAGATGCCCTAAACGATTTACCGCCATTTTGTTGACAAGATATCTCAATTAACTGGTATTGAAACCTTTTGTTGAGACAGATTTTTGAAAGCTTGCATCGTTTTTTTTTTTTACATTTTTTCTGCTTCTACAAAGACAGTAAGTATCATGTCAAAAAATCTACTGTTAATCTACTTTGTTTTCATTTTTTGTTTTTTGCAAATTGTGTCTTCTTTAAGATCGAGCTGGCTTTCTCATCGTGATCCTTTTTCGTATAACCAAAATGATACTTTTGCAATGTTTTCATTATATTTTCATACCTGGACTACCTGGGAGGATGCAATCTTTTCATTATATTTTCAGGGGTTTTTTATGCGATTGTTTCTGGATGTTCTGAAGTAAAAAGGCTGGATTAAAATTTGCGATATGTTGTTTGAAAAAGTAGATCTAGCCATGTATTTCGGGTATCTGAATGCAAAGTTTTAGTCAAAGAAATAACTCAAATTATGTACTAGGTTGTGTTGTAGATCCAAACAGATACCATTTGACAGAAATGTAATGAGTATCACGTAATATTATCATCATCAATGTGATATTAATTAATATTAACTAATATTACATAATATTTATATGTAATATCTAATATCAATTTCAGATGCTTTGGAAAAGATAAAAGACATTCAAATAAAAAAACTGAAAACCTTGTCAAATCAGAATATCGACATATCGTTGAACGAGGTGCTGATCCCAGCAAGAGATGACGTCATTGATCGTCTCGACACAACCGGGAATGATTTGAATTCCGATAATACGGTTGTTTCGCTTGGAGAAGCTATTTGCTTCCAGTACATGAATCACAGTGGAAGTCAGAGTGGCGCTTCTTCTAACGACGAGACCAATGAGGCGAGTAAAGTTCTGGTCCCACGATGCAACGTTTCAGCCAACATTTACTGTTAACATCGTTGTTGGGTGAAATTTTGGATCGTTTGACCACTATGTTAGGTGACCCAACATCGTGTTTAACGGTTTTTTATATTTAAATTATTTTCAAATTGTTGTGTGATATGTTGAATTGCTTGACCACTATGTTTGGTGACCCAACATCACGCTTAATGATGTTTTACATTTATATTGTTTTCAAATTGTTGTGTGATATGTTGAATTGCTTGACCACTATGTTCGGTGACCCAACATCACGCTTAATGATGTTTTACATTTATATTGTTTTCAAATTGTTGTGTGATATGTTGGATCGTTTGACCACTATGTTAGGTGACCCAACATCGTGTTTAACGGTTTTTTACATTTATATTGTTTTCAAATTGTTGTGTGATATGTTGGATTGCTTGACCACTATGTTTGGTGACCCAACATCACGCTTAATGATGTTTTACACTTATATTGTTTTAAAATTGTTGTGTGGTATGTTGGATCGTTTGCATACCTAATTTTACTGTGTAGTGATAAGCATGGCTTTGTTTGTTTTTATTCTCTGCTTGGGAGAATTCATTTTGCCTTCGATAGCTAATCGGTTTGAAATTTGCGTGTCAATTTCGTTATGGTTACAAAATCCGATATCTCTAAAAGATCAGGATGATTGTCGGAGATATGAATATTTAATAATTACCATTAGCAGACAAGTTATGCTGTTTCTGTCGCTTTTTAGGCAAAAACGACAGAATTAACCAAAGCAAATCAAGAAAGAAGTAAATCCTTGCTCACCGAACATACAAAATCTACCACTGATGTTATCGAAACACAACGTGATAAAGAAAAAGTCAGAGATACTTCAAAAAGTTTCGTTGTGTCGACTTTCGCATCAAAAGTTTCGTCAAGTTCGCCAGACGATGATCGTTTCAGTATAGAGAGTTCTGTCGTTGAATCGACAACAAAGTACGGGTTAAATTCCTCTGAAAATTCGAAAATTGAACTAATGTCACCGATCTTCAGCACAGGTTCGGTGACAGTGCCGCTTTCCATGACGAGATTTTTGCCGAGAGAGATGCAGATAAACGAATTGTTTTCAAATGATTTTCTTAGCGATCATGCATACAATCGTGCCTTATTGCCAACAGATGCTCGTAATTTCGCGAATCTGGACAGCCGAAATATCGACACAGTTATCGAAAGTGCTTTAACGGTGCCAGGAGGACTTGAAGGGTCGTTGTCTGAGGGTTGCGTGACAGACTCGATGATTGAAATGACGTCATTTCTCGTTAAAAATGGGATGTCTTCGTTTCTGGCAAACAACGATGTTGGACGCATGGAGACTTGTTCGAGCGAAGGTGATATTGACATGAAACGGAACTTCGAGCGATCACATGATCAAAACACAACTCATGTGATTGAGGTGAGTTGCTTGCAACTTTAATACTACCCTTTGTGAGAAACGTCGTTAATCTCTTCTTCTTCTTCTTCGCAATAAATAGTTTCTATTTTGGTTAGTTTTTTCTTCGCTAAAATTAAATCGATTTTTTGTAAACATTTCTTATTCTCGGAATTCCTGGCCATTCTAAAACTAATTTCTTAGTGAACTCAGATTTCTAAAATGAACTCAAATTTTTTTAACTATTTTTTCCTTCTGAAACTAAATTTTTATTGAAGCTGTCTAGTTTGCTGCAACTATAATAGTATTCTTTTTTGTAAGAAACACCCCGAATTTTTTTTTTTAAATGTCTTTTTCAAAAATTACAATGCACTCTCACTTTATGAACATTTGTCTTCAATATCAGTTCAACTTTTTCTCAGGATTGCATTGCGGATAAAAAGTCTTCATCGTTTAGTTCGGAGTTCAATTCATACTCGTCGGATAATAATTATGTGGTGTCTCTAATGGATTCTTCGAATGTTATTAGTGAACATTTGCTAAACATTTCGCAAGACCCTACAATGTTGGATCACATGTACTCTCAGCACAGTCCAGAAGGAGAAGAGTTGCAAATTCCAAGTGAAGACCAAGTTTATGAGGAAAGTACTGTAAATATTCAAGACATTAGATAAATTGTTGACCCTCCGAGTGTATTTTGAATTAACAGGTGAAATCTATGTAATTTTTCATTTTCAACTGAATAGTGCTAAGCAAAGCAACCTAATTAGAGATATTATTTTACCATATCGAATACGAGTGAGATAAATCGTTTTTGTTTAGCCCCTGCATCTATTTCTTACCGTTAGTGGATGAAGAATTATGCTTGCGTTTACCCCCCTGATATTACTTATCATGCTGCTTATCAATATGCACTAACATACATCCCTATACCATCCTTTTGGAGTGAAAAAGGGACCGCTTTTTGTCGTTGAAATTAAATCGAGAGTTGTGCCTCTCGAGGAAGAAGAGCTTCCTATGTCTCTGTTGTTTCTCTTCACAGTGAAGTACAATCGAAGCTTCAGATTTGCATGTTTTTGAAAAGGTTCAATACTATTTCTTTTAATTTTTCAATAATGTTGTAGACTATACCATACTGTATACCAATTTGCTCATAGAAACAATATCATTGTGGTCAAATTTATTGATTATATTTGGGCTCTCATTTGTATATTACAACTATATTACATTTCTATAATACAATAATACAGTATTACATTTTAAGATAAAAGCTATAATTCAGACATAACATAAAAAACATTTTGAAACTGCAAGAATTTAGGTAAATAGAACCATGCATTACTAGGATGAACAGAAATGGTTAATTCTCAATGATCTAGTTCAGATTCAAATCAATGCAAATCAATTTTACAGTGCAAATCAAAAGATTGTTCACTTCAGTTTTTTAACTTTGATTGTTCATATCTTTGGGATGTTCGAGTGAATGTTTTATTTGAAGATCCCTGTTATATGGTGTATTAAGGGTTTGGTTTGGCTTGAATTGTAGATGGTTAGTTAACCGTTAAGACCCTGTTTTAACCTAGGTTCAGTTGATAAAGATTTTATCATTTGATTTTTGTAAAATATTAATTATAATTTATAACAAGAAATAAATGAAATGAACTATCATGGATACCAGCCATACCTGAACCTACTGTACCTGAAATTTTTATTTGCTCTTTCCTCTCTTGTTTGATTTCCAATCGCTTCAGTAGGTCTAGCACAGTTGCTGCCTTGGCTAGCTGGAAGATTCAATTCTGTGGTGCAGTGCTCCAGAATGTCCTTGGCTGCACTGAATGCTTCTCTCAATTTATCCAGCTGTTCACCTTCTTCCATATTCACAAAAGATAATCACAAAAGATATTCAATTCACACGCAGTTGTTAGTTCCCCCACTGAAGTTTAAATAGGATACCACGTTAGGTTAGAATACCACGACGAACTCGCTAAACGTGGCGCAGAAGGAAAACGAGGGTACCAAGACGAACTCGCTAAATGTGGCACGTAATGAAAACGAGGGTACCACAACGAACTCGCTAAATATGGCGCGGAATGAAAACGAGGGTTCTACGACGAACTCGCTAAATGTGGCGCAGAATGAAAACGAGGGTACCACGACGAACTCGCTAAATGTGGCGTGGTTGTTAGTTCGGTGCCGAACTCTAGAGTTCATGGTGGTATTTTACAGTGACGACCTCTAGAGATCGTGGTCGTAAATTTTCACGATGCCGAAGACCAACCATTGCGACGACTCATTTTTGACCCCGATGCCGCGTGATAGTGCAGACGCTACGCATTTTACGGAGGAGAGTTTTGAAGCTACGCGTAGGCTAATTTGAACTTCCAAGACTCGAACACGCTTTACTCAAGCGTTAAGAGAGCTTTCGGTATTTATTAGGATCTATGGATAATTTAAGCATCTTGCTGACTCGAACAATTCTTTTTTTCGAAGATTTGTTTTTGATTTTGGTTAAATTCATCATAATATTGTTACAGCATGGGCGTTAAGAAACGAACGTGAATTGTTCCAATTTTCTGTGTACCCGACACATCACGGTTAGGTTACATGGACACAGGTAATAATAACGAACTGGGACAGCGGAACAACTCAAGTTTGTTTCTTAATGCCCATGGTTATAGTTTGGAAACACTTGTCATACTACAGTTCTTCTCGTTGTTAACACAATAAAATATTAGGCCAATGGTTTGAAGATAATGGGACTTAGGGCCTGTTTACGTGAGGGTTAGTTTCAGGGCTGCCCATAGAGGGGGGGGGGTCGAACTTTTTCCAAGCATGATTCTATGGAAATGTGGGATCTCACTTTTCTCAAATCGTTTCTTTTCTCAAGTCGGGAAAATAACATTATTGTTTACTTGTAAAAAGTCACAGGCAGAAACCTACTTACTTCAAATATTCTAAATATTGTAAATTGTAATGTAATATGTACATGTAATTTCGGGAAAATTTTCCGTGAAATTTGGAACGTTTTTCAGTAATTTTAGGACAATTTTTATAAATTGAAAAGAAAGAAAAGTAGGAGATATTTTCATATATTCAAGTGTTTAAAACGTGAATGAAGAAAATTGTTTGTTAAACTTGTCCTTCATAATTGCCACTGTATGCTGTGTATGCTCCTTGGATCGTGGATCATTTCATGGATTTGTGAATGATCTTTCTCCGAGATTTATTTCCCGAGATTTCCCCAGTTTTTCGTAAAAATTGAAACTTTGTTTTACCGGGTGTCCAAAAAAAACCTTACACGGGCTTTGCAAATATTATGCAAAAACCTGGATATAAAACTTTTCGTAAACACATCTATTAAACGGTCTGATAACATACGAGTACTTTATGACCTCGATTATTGAAAACGCAAATATAACAGCTGTGATATCGTCATCCACATTTTAAAGTTATTTTTCAGTGAAAACAAAAAGTGCCATCGATTTCAAGTCGGTCAGTTTTCTTCCTTTCAAATCTAGTAAACAAAAGATTAGAAAACAAGGAAAGTTAAACAAAGATAACATCTTTTTAGAATCTCCCGAAAAACAAACAAAGCAAATTTTAAATGCTTTATTTTCAGAGAAAAATGTATCTTTGATTCTTTGATTTTTTTTATGTCTTATTAAATGAGCTGGAACAATTCTTGCTCAAAATTGTATCTCTATATAAAAAACGAGAATTCTAGAAATTTTGCTTTGTTTACCTTTAGAGAAAGACTCAAAACTCATGACACATCTATTGTAAGGCCTTAAATGCCCCAATTGCAAAACTTGTTGTTTTCGCTGCAAAGAACGTTTAGAAATAAATGGATATATCATCGCCGCTACAACTGCGTTCTTAATAATCGAGGTAACAAATTACTCATATGTTATCAGCCTGTTTAATAGATGTGTTTACGAAGAGTTTCATGTTCACGTTTTTGCATAATATTTGCAAAACCCTTGTGAGGTTTTTTTGGGACACTCCACTCGGTATATTGTAATGCAAAATGTAATACAACATCTTATTGTATGCCATTGTATATTATTGTAATACAACATCTTATTGTATGCCACTGTGTATTATCGCAATATAACATGTAATACAATATCTTATTGTATGCCCCTGTGTGTGGATTATTGCAATGCAACATTGTCAAGAAGTGTCAATTGGCTAGAATTTGACACTTGTCACACTTTATTGAGTCAAGTTCAATGATATTGATTAAATTCAGGACAAATCCACATTAGATATTTGGTTGTAAGTCACATGTCAGGTTTGAGTCCAACTCGACTTCAGTTTATGATCCTCTTGGCAAGGTAGACAATTCCTGAGAGGTGTGAGAGGGGGAAATGTTGTTTGCAAAGAGATTTAGTGGTAATACAAAACATTCCCTTCCGTTTTCTGCAGATCTTGCATGAAATTGCTTTTGTTGTTGTGTAAGAATTTATGTTGTTTGCAGATTTTTGATCTGAAGACAGTTCATTCCAAACTTAGTCTAGTAACTATGGCAGTGGTCGCAGCACAACATTTAATATGATAGGACACAACAAATCATATAACCTTACAAAAGTAACAAAAATGTTCTAATTTTCCCGAAATTCAAACTTTCACAACAATTAAAGAAAAAACTAGAAACACAACATTCAAATAATTTTTTTAAATTCAAATATGCTATTGCTATAATAATTTCTAACTGTAGACCATTTCACAAAGATGGTATTAAAAATCATCAGATTTTTAGATCCCTACAACAATGCTTTATGTCTTTTCTGAAACAAATGGTGTGATACAATCCACTCATTACCATCATCATATCCAAAGACCTCAGAACAATACATAAAAAACATCCTCCAATTAAAAAGCTGTTGAGGGCTTTCTTTGCCATACGTTTTCTCAAGAACAGCCATAGCCTTGTCTTTGTTTTCATCAAGTCGTGCCAGCCAGCCATCAAGGGTTTTGCTGTAGTGCTTCCCATTGATGTTCCAATGATTGATAACAACTAAGTCATTCTGAAAATAAAGAAACAAGTCTGAAGATGGCATTGTTCCACCCGAAAAGAAATATTTTGCCATCCATTCTGTGTCAGAACCTTTCTTTGATTTGAATTCATAAGCAAATTCTCTGTGACACAATATTTGTGTGAAGAGAAAGCCTTTTGGTTTCAGCCATGATGCTACTTTATGCATCAATGTTTCATAGTTCTTCATGTGCTCAAACATTTCAATTGAAATTATCCTGTCAAATCTTTCATCTGTGTCGAAGACATTTGCATCTGCAGTAACAACTCTCAACCTGTCAGAAAAACCTTTCTTTGTTGCTTCAGTATCGATAAACTTCTTCTGAGTGTGCGAATTTGAGACACTTACAACATGGCATTTTGGAAATTTTTCCAATAACCAAAGTGACGTCACACCCCAGCCACACCCCAAGTCCATTATCTTCTGTCCATCTTCAACTTTTGCCCTGTCACAGATGACTTCCATCATGGCATCTTCAGCTTGTTCCAGGGTTGTAACACTTGTTGGCCAAAGCGAGCTACTGTACTTCATTCTCTTTCCAAGACATTGCAGAAAGAACTCTGTAGGGACTTCATAGTGTTGTTCGTTTGCATCAACAGTCTGGATTGCAATCGGGGCTGTTTTCAAGTTTGAAATTAACTTTCTTTTGAAGGCCATTTTCTGCTCGACATCACCACCACATCGCAGCTTTTCAAGCCATACTTGAAGGTTCTGACGAACAGTGCTCCTCAAAAGCTCATCTTCCATTTTCTCGTTTATCAAGTCACAATTTTTCCAGCAGCAAATTAATTGTTAAAAAAATTGCATACAGCAGTGGCTGATGAATGGCCAAGATCTGCATGGAACGTGGGATGAAAACTGACTGTCTCTGAAAGTCACGCAAATATTGGTCCAGACTCAGATTCAGATTCAAAATTCAGATTAAGATTCCAGGTTCGAAATGATTAAAAACACAATAAATTAGACAAAAATTTTAATTCTTACTCATGTCCTACATAAAAGCTACATTAAATTGTAAAGACAACCCTTTTTTTAATTGCTTGTTTTTGTCAAAATTGCAAGGCTATAGCCTTTGTTTTTTTGATGAAAAATAGCCTTCCTTGCATTGGAAGTTTTTTGGCTAAAATGGTAAGGTTATAGCCTTGCTATTTAGGTGAGAAAGGTTCTCTGTGAAATTGAATGTTTTCCGCCAAAATGGAAAGCTATAACTTTGATTCGGTGGGAATTGTAAGGCAATAGCCTTACGTTTTGAATGAAGACCCTTTTTTTAAATTGCTTGTTATTGGAAAAATTGTAAGGCTTTTGTTTGTTTTGGCTTTTGTTTTGTTAGCCTTTGTTTTTTTCTATGCAAAATAGGATGTCTTGCATTGGGCGTTTTTGCCTAAATTGGTAAGGCTATAGCCTTGCTAATTAAGTGAGAACGATTCTTTGTGAAGTTGCTGGTTTTCTGCTAAAATGTTAAGGCCATAACCTTGCTTTTTTGGAAAAATTAGGGCTGTTCAAAATTCCATATTTATGGCTAAAATTATAAGGCTATACCCTTTGTTCGTTGATGAAAATATCCTTTCTTACTTCTGGAGTTTTTGGCAAGAATGGTAAGCTAATAGCCTTGCTATTTAGGTGTGAACAATTCTTCATGAAATTGAATGTTTTCAGCTACAATGGTAAGGCTATAACCTTGCTTTTTGAAGAAAAAGTAGGCTGTTCAAAATTATACGTTTATGGCTAAAATTGTAACGCTATACACTTTGTTTTTGGATGAAAAATAGCCTTTCTTGCCTTGGGAGATTTTGGCATAAATAGTAAGGTTATAGCCTTGCCATTTAGGTTAGAACGATTCCTCATGAAATTGAATGTTTTCAGCTAAAATGGTAAGGCTATAACTTTGCTTTTTGGAGAAAAAGGAGGCTATTCAAAATTCTACGTTTATAGCTAAAATTGTAGCGCTATACCAGGTGGGAGGGTCATACACAAAATTTCCGGAATGTACGCTTGGGGTGGGTGGGTGTTTTTTTGAGGCATATTTTTTCCGATGACTTGTAAAATTTTTCTTAGTGTAAAATTGTCAATAAATCTGGATGAATAGGCACTAACGTTCAAAATCAGAAGAAATCAGCACTAAATTGCATTATCATCACACAAAATATAACTTTCAAAAGCTACTCTTCTAGTCTGAATTTCAAAAGCTACTCTTCTATAATCTAACTTTTGGAAAATAGGAGGCTTTTCAAAATTCTAGGTTAATGGCTAAAATTATAAGGCTATGCCCTTTGTTTTCTTGATGAAAAATGGCCTTTCTTACATTGGCCGCTTTTGGCGAAATAGGTAAGGCTATAGCCTTGCTATTTAGGTGAGAACGATTCTTTGTGAAGTTGAATGTTTTCAGGTAAAAAAATGCTATAACCTTGCTCTTTCGCTAAAAAAGAGGCTTTTTAAAATTGTATGTTTTTGGCATAAATTGTATAGGCATAGCCTCACGCTTTGACAGAAGAAAACCCTTTTTTAAGTTGCTGGTTTTTGGCAAAATTGTAAGGTTATAGCCTTTGTTTTTCGAAGTATGCCTCAACTATGCCTCAACCTCAAATATGAGTTATATTCAACGACAAATGTTTACGATGCTCTGTTACATGATTTTACAATCGAAAACATAGATGCAACCAATTTAATGGCCACCATATTTTTTAGCTAAAAAAGTAAGGTAAGGCCTAACATTTGTTTGGCAAAAGTGGTAAGGTTATGGCCTTATTTTTTGGATGAAAATGAGGTTTTTGATCTTGGTACATTTCAGGCTAAAAAAGCAAGGTTATAGCCTTACATTTTGGATGAAAACGAGGATTTTCGATCTTGGTGCATTTTAGGCTAAAATGATAAGGTTATAGTCTTACTTTTTGGATGCAAATGAGGCTTTTGATTTTGATAAATTTCAGGCTAAAATAGCAAGGTTATAGCCTTATATTTTCGATGAAAACGAGGATTTTCGATCTTGGTGCGTTTTAGGCTAAAATGATAAAGAAATATCCTTACTTTTTGGGCGAAAATGAGCCTTTTCAATCTTGATACATTTAAGACTAAATAGTACGGTTATAGCCTTACTTTTAGGATGTGAACAATGCTTTTTGATCTTGGTACTCTTTTTGCTAAAATGGTAAGGTTATAGCCTGATGTTTTGGATGAAAACAAGCATGCCGATCCTGGTACATGTTAGGTTAAAATGGTAAGATTATAGCCTTACATTTTGGTTGAAAAAAACCCTTTTGAAATGGGTAGTTCTTAGGCTAAAATAGTAAGGTTGTAGTCGTATTTTTTGGACAGAAAAGGCTTTTTAGAATGGCAGTTTTTCGAGTAGAAAAGTTAGGTTATAGCCCTATTTTTCGAATGAAAAGTGGGCTTTTTTAAATTAGGGGTTTTTACAGCTAAAATGATAAGGTTATAGCCTGACCTTTTTGAAGAAAAACGAGGTTTTTCGATACTGGGACCTTTTCAGGCAAATATGGTAAGGTTTTAACCTCACGTTTTAGATGTAAACGAGGATTTTCGATCTTGGTACATTTAAGACTAAAATGGTAAGGTTATAGCCTCACTTTTCTATAGAAATGAGGCATTTTGATCCTGACACCTTTCAGGCGAAAATGATATGGTTATAGAAACTTTTTTGGATGAAAATGAAGCTTTTTGATCTTGGTACATTTCAGGCTAAATAGCAAGGATATAGACTTAAATTTTATATGAAACCAAGGCTATTTGTAGTTGGTAGCTTTTCGGCTTAAATGGTGAGGTTTTAACTTTACTTTTCAGATGAAAATAAGGCCTTTTAATCTTGTTACCTTTAGGCTAAAATGATAAGGTTATAGCCTTACTTTTGTAATATAAACGAGGTTTTTAGATCGGGGGACCTCTTCTGGCAAAAAATGGTAGGTTATAGCCTCACTTTTCGGTTGAAAATTAGGTTTTCGGCTAAAAGGAAATTTGTTTGGATGAAAATGAGGCTTTTTGACCTTGGTGTATTCCAGGCTATAATACCAAGGTTGTAGCCTTACTTTTTGGATAAAAACAAGGATTTAAGATCTTGGCACATTTAAGACTATAATGTTAAGGCCATAACCTTACTTTTCGGATGAAAACAGTGCTTTTTGATCTTGGTACTTTTTGGCTAAAATTTTAAAGTTATATCTTTACGTTTTGTATGAAATTGAGGCTTTTTGATCTTGGTACATTTCAGGCAAAAAATAACAAGGTTATAGCATTACATTCTGGACAAAAACGAGGCTTTTCGGTCTTGGTACAATTAAGACTAAAATGGTAAGGTTATAGCCTTACATTTCGGAGTAAAATGCGGCTTTTTGTTCTTGTTACTTTTTTGGCTAAAATGGTAAGGTTCTAGCTTAACTTTTTTGATGAAAACAAGGTTATTCGAAATTGATCGATTGTGGCTAAAATGGTAAGGCTATAGATTTAAATTTTGGATGAAAATGCGACCTTTGATTTTAGTACTCTTTTGAAAAGAATGCTTTTTGATCTCGGTACTATTTTGGCTAAAATAGTAACGTTTTAATCTTACATTTCGGATGAAACCAAGGCTATTCGCAATTGGTAGTTTTTCGACCAAAATGGTAAGGTTATAGCCTTACATTTCGGAGTAAAATGCGGCTTTTTGATTTTGGTACTTTTTTGGCTTAAATGGTAAGGCTATAGCCTAAAATTTTGGATGAAAACAAGAATATAGCCTTACTTTTCCGATGAAAACAAGGTTGTTTGAAATTGGTAGATTTTGACTAAAATGGTAAGGTGATAGTCAGAGATTTACGCGTAGCGTAAATGTTGGTTAATGCCAAGGCCATGAAATAAGATTAGAAATGTCGAGAAAAGTCTTGGCACCCTGGGATAGCTCAATCCAGGCTCCTCCC